>CM062397.1:21062941-21253200 GCA_031304145.1 Cardiospermum halicacabum
CCGTTGCTTCTATCCTCCTTCATCCATTGTTTGAAGAGGTTATTTTTTTCCATTCAAAATAAATCTAACATAATGTTGTTTCCTCATAAAATATGCTCAATTATATTTTCAGTTTGAAGTGAATGAAGAGTATTATTTTTAGAATGTAGACAAATAAAATACATCTATGCAGGTCTCCATAACTTATTGTTTCTGAAGTAATTGTGTCCTGATATGGGCTCTAAACTCTGAATTGTATGTCCCTCTTAATGTTTCATGTCTGTGAGGTGCATGTAATCTACCTCATGCATATTTTTTTTTTCACATAAATTTAGGTCTACAAAGACAGAAATGTGGTTGCGCAGCTTGTGAGAAGAGCTGAAAGGGCTGGTTTCAAGGCTATAGTCCTTACAGTTGATACGCCAAGGCTAGGCCGTCGGGAAGCTGATATCAAGAACAGGTGAATGTGGTTTCATTTCAACTAAGGTTCAACATGTATTAGAAAATGTTAATCTCTCTGATGAATTTCCTTGCAGATTCACTTTGCCTCCATTTTTGACAATGAAGAACTTTGAGGGTTTGGATCTTGGCAAGATGGATAAGGTTGGTGAAATATTCTGACTTTCTTTGTTTATTTGTTTGAAAAACTGATTTTGGGATGACCTTGTAGACCGATGGCTCCGGACTTGCTTCATTTGTTGCTGGCCAAGTTGACAGGTCTCTTAGCTGGAAGGTAAGATGTTTCAAGTTTTGGAACATTTGAATTGTACAATCTTGAAATCTTTCGGTAATCCTTAATTGCATGATTTAACAAATTTCATTGTGGCATATGCACAGGATGTGAAGTGGCTACAAACAATTACCTCATTGCCTATTCTGTTGAAGGGAGTCCTTACTGCTGAGGATGGTTAGCATTGCAAATAAATTAAGTGGTCACTTTTGTCAGTCTGCCTTTTGAGTGGATTTCTTGCCAAGTATCATTTTATTTAATAATTTTTTAAAATTATTATTACTATTATGCAGCAAGGATAGCTGTACGAAGTGGAGCTGCTGGAATCATAGTCTCCAATCATGGTGCCCGCCAACTAGATTATGTACCTGCAACTATTATGGCTCTAGAAGAGGTATGTACAACATACATCTGTTTATATTTATTTATGCTCCGGAACTTTTAATTATATCCTCTGTAGTTTTTTAACAGCTTAACCATGTTGTATTACTTGCGTACCTCAGTTTTTCCTCTATAGACACCCTACTTGAATGTAGATAATTTTCCTGAACCTTCATGGCTTCTACTCTATTATTATATTCCTTTCCAGCTTTTGAGCACATTTTCTAGAGTTTTTGTTGGCTCATGGAATACTTGTTTATAGGATAGGTTGCATATTTAAGTAATTGTTTGAAATCAAGTCATTTGCACCAAGTAGAGCTCTAAGTCAATGTCATATCATCAATGAAGCTTCCGTTCAAATAGAATCTTGTACGATTTTGATCTAGTGTTTGTTGAAACTTACAGGTAGTTAAAGCTGTGCAAGGCCAAATTCCTGTTTTCCTTGATGGTGGTGTGCGTCGTGGGACAGATGTATTCAAAGCTTTGGCTCTAGGAGCAGCTGGAATTTTTGTATGTATATACAACACAGTACCAAAATTAGTTTCATTTAGTTTTCACGTGCTACCATAATTGTGTAACATAATTTTGAAAGCTCACTAGAAGTATCAAATTGAAAACTGGTTTGATACAACTTTATTGATGAAGCTGTTTTTGTAACAATATCTAGATCGGAAGGCCTGTAGTGTTCTCACTGGCTGCTGATGGTGAAGCTGGAGTGAGGAAAATGCTTCAAATGCTCCGTGATGAATTTGAGCTGACTATGGCATTAAGTGGCTGCCGCACCCTCAAGGAGATTACTCGCAACCACATCATGACCGAATGGGATCATCCTCGCGCTATAGCCAGGTTATAAGATGGTCATCCCTGCAACACTATTTTAACCTAATGATGATTTGCCGAATGAATTTCACACCTTATCTGATTGTAGGATCAATGATTATGTTAAAGATCAGTAATGTTTTGTAATAACAATGTTCATTAATAAATGCTGTTTTTGCCACTGATTCTGTCTTCTAATTCCACCTATTGTGCTGGATTCTGCTGCTCCATCTGATTCTAAGCCAGGAAATGTGTCTGATTCTACTGCTGTTATACTTCATAAACCTGTTGTGAGATACTGACGAGTAGATAATTACAATCTGCACTAAAAGAAGACAAACAGCTAAGTGTTTAACTTGGCAAACACAAACTAAAAATATCATACTTGGGAAAAAAAACGAAATTAACAAATATTTTGGAATAAATAAATAAAAGTAGGGGGAGATAAGCATAGTGATAAATGGATAAAGCCTCTCCACATGTACGTCTAATAGTTGTTGAATGATTGAAGCAGACATGATCTCAAATACTCACCTTTGAATATTGATCCCCATCTCTTTTGTCTGCATGTTGAGCATTTGCATGAAGCAGAATTGGCATCAAATGCTCACCTTGAAAAACCAATCCATACACTCATGCTGTCATTTTCACTCACTTGTATCTCTTGTCATATATTTCTTTCTTCCTTATACTTCACCACCACCTTCACACTTCACTCTCTCTTTTACTGGATAAGGAGGCCAAGGTATCAGTTCTCTCATTGTTCTTCCATTTCTAGTTACCAGCTTTTGTATCTACATATTTCCTTGATGTATTTGATCTTCATTTCACTGTTCTCTAGCTTCAGTTTGTAGTTTTTCTTTTATTTGCATTTGGAGCTGTCTATCTTCTATCTTTATTATATTATGATGAGCTTTACTAGGACTTTAATTCCAAAGATACTTTAGCTTCAATCAACATTTAATATCATATCTGAAGTATGTCCTTCTCATTTTCATATTTATTGTGCTTAATCTTACTTTGGTAAATAAAGTTAGAGCAGAACTTGACCAAACAAAGTTACAAGCCTAGTAAGTTTGATTGTTCTCACTGCATCAGTCTAATTTAGAACTCCATATACTGATTTTAACATATTTAGCTTCTGTTTGTACTTTGTCTACTCACAGTTTTTTGTAATCAAAATCATTTGCATATGTTGCCTTGTACAGTTTTCTCTTGCTTCTATGATTTGAGAAAGCTTAATAAAATCTCAATCTATTGTTTTGATTGTGTTCACAGAAGTGTTTATTGAGCTTTCGTAATCATAATCGCTCTTTTGATTGTGTTCTGCTTATTCTCAGATAATAAAACCTCAATCTATTGAAAATATGGGGGAGATAACAAATGTATCCGAGTATGAGGCCATTGCCAAGCAGAAGTTGCCAAAGATGGCTTTTGATTACTACGCATCAGGTGCAGAGGACCAGTGGACTCTTGGCGAAAACAGAAATGCCTTCTCTAAGATTCTGTGAGCTCTTTCAAAACTTTCATTATAAACAACTTTGCTGTATGATTATTAATCCATGTTATATCTTTTCTAACTCATCTGAATTTCTGATATATCTATTTTCTACCTTTACTAGGTTTCGACCACGCATTCTTATTGATGTAAGCAAGATCGACATATCCACCACTGTTTTGGGATTCAAGATTTCTATGCCAATCATGATTGCCCCAACAGCTTTTCAGAAAATGGCCCATCCTGAAGGTATATATATATAGTTTCAGCCTAAAGATTGCTCAAAACATCTTTCTCTAGAATATGTAGTTTGAAAATCTTGGTATAACTAACAAGTGCACATTTAAGTCTAATCATTGTAGTAAACTTGGTGCAGGAGAGTATGCAACAGCAAGAGCCGCTTCTGCAGCTGGCACGATTATGGTTCGCTTCTCATGATTTATCAGATACTTGTGATTGATAAAATGTGGACTTTACTAATAAGAACAAGGATTTCATTACTTTCTTTGCATTGTTGCTATATATCTATCATCAATGCTAACATATTCGCTTTGCCCATGAGTGTTTATTCAGACGCTTTCCTCCTGGGCTACTTCAAGCGTGGAGGAGGTTGCCTCAACTGGACCCGGCATTCGCTTTTTCCAACTCTATGTGAGTTTAATGAGAAAATCCTACTTAAAGTTAGAACTATGCTATTAGTATCTGCTTGTATAACAAAAGACTTAAAGCTTTTGCCAAATGTTGTCAAATAGGTCTACAAAGATAGGAATGTAGTGGCACAACTAGTGAGGAGAGCTGAAAGAGCTGGCTTCAAGGCAATTGCCCTTACTGTGGACACCCCACGGCTTGGCCGTAGAGAAGCTGATATCAAGAACAGGTGATAATCTGTTGACGAAAACAAAATATTAAGAATTCCATAGAACTCAAGTCTCACTTGTTCCCTCACAGATTTGTTTTGCCACCAAATCTTACTCTGAAGAATTTTGAAGGCTTGAATCTTGGAAAAATGGATGAGGTGAGTTATAACTTATAATGTAACATAGCCAACTGAATAAACATTATGGTTCCTGTATGTAGTGGTATCTTTTTAACAGTTTTCCTTTCTTCAAATAGGCTAATGACTCAGGACTTGCTTCCTATGTTGCTGGCCAAATCGACCGAACGCTTAGCTGGAAGGTGAAGTGTCTCTTAAGATTTCAGTTTCCGTAACAAACAAAACATTTTGATCATTGTCATTTTAACAATACACTTTACGTATCCGAATGCAGGATGTGAAGTGGCTCCAAACCATCACATCAATGCCAATTCTGGTGAAAGGTGTCCTGACTGCCGAAGACAGTAAGCAAGCAAAACTCATCCATCAAGAATTAACAACACAGTTCTCTTCGACATTTTAACACTTTCCATTAATGTTTATAATGCAGCAAGGATCGCCATACAGAATGGAGCTGCAGGCATCATTGTTTCCAATCACGGCGCTCGCCAACTAGACTATGTTCCTGCAACCATTATGGCTTTAGAAGAGGTACCTTTGTAAACTATCATATCCAATCATAACATACATATACATACACACACTTATATTTCAACCTGCAGGTTGTGAAAGCTGCACAAGGACGAGTACCAGTGTTTCTGGATGGTGGTGTAAGACGTGGAACTGATGTCTTCAAAGCATTAGCTCTAGGAGCATCCGGCATATTCGTAAGTATATACATACATACATAAAACATAATGCTGTTAACAGAATCAGCATTGACACATACTACACAATCTCAACATCATTTATACAGATTGGAAGGCCAGTAGTGTTCTCACTGGCAGCAGAAGGAGAGGCAGGTGTGAGGAAAGTACTCGCAATGCTTCGCGAGGAATTTGAGCTGACAATGGCACTAAGTGGATGTCGCTCCCTGAAGGAAATCACTCGCCAGCACATCACAACAGAATGGGACCAACCTCGTGCTGTAGCCAGGTTATAAGAAAAATGGAATGTGAATCCAAGTGACTGTTTTTATCAGATTATATATCTATATATTTTGGAGGTTTTGTAATAAGTATATGTTACAGATATGGATGCTGCTGCTTTTTCTATTGTATATTCTTTCTCCAAAACCATAATGTTTTTGCATTAAGTAAGGATGCTGCTATTGCTAAAGCTTAAGCTACTAAATTTCTGCTTCACAGCAAGTGTGTGTTTTTATTCTTATCATAATTGAGAATTCATTTAGGATGATAATTTTTTATTGAAATAATTAATTTTTGATATTATTATCCAAGTCAAGTCAATGTAAACAGTAGTATCTGATTTCAACGTCTATAATGTGAACCGGAGAATTTTTCATTAATGTGGTCATGTTTTTTTGGCATGCACTGCTACAGTTATGGTGGTCTTTTTCTGTATGAATGCATTCTGATTTTTGTTATTCAATTAGAGTCGTTGAAAGAGATTTTATTTGCATTAAAATAGTAGTTGTATTTTTCACGTAACAGTGTCAAGTTGAGAGTCAAACATGCTATTTTATCTTCGTCCTTATGTACATAATAGTCAAGTTTTGCCATTCACACACACTGACTCTCATCTCCTATATACATCACAGCATTAACCCTTCTCCCATCGAAAGCCAATGCTATCAAATTTCAAAATGGAAATTCACTAACTTTTCAAAATATCTATGTAAATAGATTAATGACTATATACAAGGAAAAAAAAAAAGGATATTATATAAAATATTTAAAGAAACACGTAATATTTTTTAAAATATTTTTAAATTTAAAAATATTTTATTTATAAATTTTAATAAATAAACGAATTAATTTTTTTAATGATTTAAAGTTTTACGCTATAATATATATATATATATATATATATATATATATATATTTTATAGATAGGGATTCATTTGCCAGCAAATTAGCTATGTCTAAATATAAAAATGGAATTAAATTAATAATAATGATTAGATGAGATTGCATTATAATAGTATTATAAATCATTTTTATATTTTTCTTTTTTCTTTTTGCTTTTCCAAAATATTTGGCCAAACTATTCAGGTCTTATATTATTTATTATTAAATTATTAATGATAATAATTATTTATAAAATAAACAATTATTAAAATATTTTATAAATAAAATTTTAAATAATTATTTAAACTTTGATGATCAATTTATCAAAATATAAATCTATCTATAATTCATTTCATAAACTTTTAAATTTATTTACAATTTCAAAACATAATAATAAAAAATATTTAAAATATTAATTGATAAAATTTAAATATAATTCATGAAAATATTAAATATGGGTTATTTCCAAAAACCCCCAACTTTTTGAAACGTTTCACTTTGAACCCCCGGTTTTGAAAAGTTTAGAAAACCACCCCAAAATCAAAATCATTAGTGGTTTTTGTATTTTTTTTGAGTAGTTTCGGTATTTTATGAGTGGTTTTGATTTTAAAAATTTCCAAATCTCCAAATTAAAGCATATAGAAATTTTAAAACCACTCATAAAATACCAAAACCACTCAAAAAAAAAAACGAAAACCACTAGTGATTTTGATTTTGGGATGATTTTCCAAACTTTTCAAAACAGAAGGTCCAAAGTGAAACATTTGAAAAAGTGGGGTTTTTTTTTTGAAAATAACCCTATTAAATATTTATCAATTTATGACCACCCATAATTCTGAGATTATATATAATATCTTTACACACTAATTCCGGCCCGAAAATCCGGCGCAAATGAAACATTGGACGAACAACATGGCATCCCACATGGAAAACTAATCATCTCCGTCATACAATCCAAAGTCAATGCCGGCGGCGACATGTGCTCTTAAAGTCAACGCCACTCTTTATGACTTCCAAACTCTTTTCCTTTCTTCTTTGAAATCCATTCCATTCTTATAGGTTAAAGATTGTTAGGTTTAGTAGATTATAATAAAACTCGAGGGGTTGGTAAATAAGGCAAACTTTGCAGTGTAATTCTTATAGGTCAGAATCTGGTAGGCTTATTCATTTATTATATTTTCGAGATATTTTTCATTACTTTTTACACATTATTTCTTCAATACCCACAAAAGTCAGCCAAAGAATATTCACGTTCTCATTTCAATACCACACCGGACAAATATAGCAAGCTCACAGTATATAAAAAACCAACTTTCTATTTCCTCACATACTTATAATAATAGCAAACTAAATCAGCGTGAACGTAACAACAGCTGTAAAAAAACACCATTAAACAAATCAGATTCCGAATCTGCCGTCACTTCCATATAAACACAAACAACCACCTCTCCAGTCTTGTTCTTCTTGTTGTTGTTTGGAGGGGCAAAATGGGAATAGAAGAAGTAGACGGAGTGAGGAAGAGACGATCATGTTCATGTACGAAGGAAGATTTTCTCCCGGAAGAGTCGTTCAAGAGCTGGGGAAATTACTTAAATGCCCTGAAGGAGACGCCGTACCGAGTGAAGGACAGGGTGTTGAGCAGGTCACGTGATGGGGAGGAGCTTAATGAAATGAAAGCGAGGAGTGGTTATGAGATGAAGAAGACGCTGAACTGGTGGGACTTGATTTGGTTTGGTGTTGGAGCTGTGATTGGTGCGGGGATATTTGTTTTGACGGGACTTGAAGCGAGAGATGTTGCGGGTCCCGCGGTTGTGTTGTCGTACGTTGTCTCGGGGGTCTCTGCTATGCTTTCTGTGTTTTGTTATACCGAGTTTGCTGTTGAGATTCCTGTTGCAGGTTTGCCTTCCTTACCACCCTCTCTCTCTCTCTCTCTCTCTACTCTTCTTTTCTTCAGTGTTTTTTCTTTTTTAAAATTTATTTTTTATTGAAAATTATATTTTGAATATATATTTTTAAAAAATATGCTAATTCATCTCTTAATTAGAAAAATTTTAGAATAATATATATATTTTTTATTACTATTTTAAAAATTAAGAAAAATAAACCTTGAATTTTGATATTTTTTTTTAAAAAAAATTGAAATTTTATGAAAATTATTTCAAATTGTTTTAAATTTTTGGGATTAAATAATATTTTTTTAAAATTATTCTATTTTTTAGTTTAAATTAATATGTAATATTTGGAAATTGATTTTAAAGTAGAAATGGTTTATGTAATATTTCAAAATTGATAATTTTTTTAAAAAAAATTAAATTATAAAATTTTTTAAATTTATTATCTTATTTATAAAAAATATTTATATTTTTTTTTAATTTAGTAAATTATTATATTTTTTAATTAAAAATAATTATGTTGTTCTTTAAAGAAGTAAATATTTATTTTTATTTGATAAATTATAATGAAAATAATTTATATTTTTATTTAATTCTCATGACTGCATACTTTTTTTTTTTTTTTTTAGAAAAAATTAAAAATTATGTCTTTGAATCTAAAATCTATTAAATAAACAGATTACAATATCTTATTAACAAAAATAAATACAGAAAAATTTGATAGATAACTGGCGAAATGAGCAAAACCAGCTGTCTTTTATTAATATCTCCAAGTTGTCAAAGAGATGGACAAAGTTGACTTATATGTTAGTACCATAAAGTTGACTCTTATCTTTTTGTGCAATACACAGGACATGAGGTTGCTTATCTTTTTTAAAACAAAATGATAATAAAGAATCACATAATGTATTTGATGGTAGTAGTAGAGTTAGTAATTAGATTCTAATATGGTATTTATTTGATATGTTCAGGTGGCTCATTTGCTTACTTAAGAGTAGAGTTAGGCGACTTCATGGCATTTATAGCAGCAGGCAACATCCTCCTAGAATATGTAATAGGTGGAGCAGCTGTTGCAAGGTCATGGACATCATATTTCGCCACACTATGCAACAAACAACCAGAAGATTTTCGCATTATAGCTCATAAACTACCAGATGACTATGGCCATCTTGATCCAATTGCAGTGGTTATCATAACCATCATATGCATCCTAGCCGTCCTCAGCACAAAAGGGTCCTCACGTTTCAACTACATTGCATCAATCATCCATGTAGTCGTCATTCTCTTCATCATAATTGCAGGATTCACCAAAGCCAACCCAAAAAACTACAATGACTTCATCCCAAATGGCTTTCGCGGCGTGTTTAAGGCCTCTGCTGTCCTGTTCTTCGCATATGTAGGCTTTGATGCTGTTTCCACAATGGCAGAAGAGACTAAAAACCCTGCAAGAGACATTCCAATTGGTCTAGTCGGCTCTATGGTCCTCACTACATTAGCTTATTGCTTGATGGCTATTGCATTGTGTATGATGGTTCCTTACAAGCAAATCAACCCTGATGCGCCTTTTTCAGTAGCGTTCCAAGATGTTGGTTGGGGTTGGGCTAAGTATTTGGTAGCTGCAGGTGCGTTAAAGGGCATGACGACTGTTTTACTAGTGGGCGCAGTTGGGCAAGCGAGGTATCTAACACACATTGCTAGAACTCATATGATGCCACCATGGTTAGCACATGTGAATCAAAAGACAGGCACACCAGTTAACGCAACAGTAGTAATGCTAGCAGCCACTGCAATCATTGCCTTCTTCACAAAGCTCGAAATACTATCCAATCTATTGTCAATCTCCACACTCTTCATCTTCATGATGGTCGCAGTAGCGCTACTAGTTAGACGTTACTATGTCAGTGGAGAGACTACACCAGCTAATCAATACAAGCTCATTGTGTTGATTGTCCTTATATTAGCCTCCTCAATTGCTACTGCTGCTTATTGGGGACTAAGCGAAGATGGTTGGATTGGTTACTGTATAACAGTGCCTATTTGGTTCTTATCTACACTTGGTCTTGCGGTTTTTGTTCCTCAAGCTAGAGAACCTAAACTATGGGGTGTTCCATTGGTTCCATGGTTACCTTCTGCTTCAATAGCCATCAATGTGTTCTTGCTTGGGTCTATTGATAGGGCCTCTTTTGAAAGGTTTGGTATTTGGACAGCTCTGCTTCTGGTGTACTACTTCTTTTTCGGATTGCATGCCTCTTATGACACTGCTAAAGCTACCAAGCGCGACAGTGAAGCCATTGCAGGAACTAAAAGGATGGAAGAGGGTACTAATGTTGGAGGTTCTAGCCTTCAATTGCCTGATTGAAGTGTGTGATATGTTATGTTATGATATTATAGTTTTTGCTTTGCTATGTTGATGCTTGTTTGGTTTTTTGTGTTCATATCTTATATCTAAGTAGTTATCTATGTGTTTATAGATTCAAATTAGAATGTTTTATGTATATTTTAATTTAAATTTTGCTTTGTTTAAAATGTAAATGTATAAATATTTTTCTTTCTGTGTAGAAGTTTTATGAAAATATTACACTTTTTTTAAATGAAAATATTTAATTTTTAAAACACACGGACGGAACAATGTTCTTGTTGAAGGTTTTGATTTGTTTATTTACTATTTAATTCCATGTGATGTACATTTGAACAAATGTTTTGAAGTAGTTGCAAATATAAGTGACAAAACCTGCATCGTATTTATTAAAATATTATCACGAATGAGCATGGTCAGAATATTTAATGGGCGACCATTTTTATGTGAGTATTCAGCCCATAACAATCTATTCAAACAGGAGGCAATATAAACAGAGAACAGTCCATCCAAATAAAACAAATATTATTGAGAGAGGGAGAGAGAATGAGCATTTGAGGACAATATAAACAAGATTATTGTACTTAAAAATCTGTGTACGTTGACAGTTGATATTTCTGAAATTAGGAGCTAAAAATAATTTAGTAGTAAAATGTACGTTCCCATACAATGTTTGCTCCTCTTCCCATATTAGCTTGAGAAGTCAAAACTTTTTGGTGCATGCATTTGGGAAAAAGAATCATCGAACCCTCCCTACTACTACTAGAACAACAATGTGGCCGCCACAGGTTTGGCCAATGTACATCATCATCAATGCGCGCTCTGAAGTGAGTAGTGAGTAAACACCATATTCCTTCCAACCTGCTTTTGTCAATCAAATATGGTTTTACTACTTACTTACCTGAAATTTACCAATTACCTCTAGAGTATTATATGATACACTTCAGTTTTCATTTTCCTTCTTCTCCTCTTTATCTTCAGGAGTCCTTTCAGAAGTCTCTCGCTCTGGAATAGGATTCACATTGCCTGATTCAGACTCGTAGTCCTGTTTTTCTGCAGCATCACTACTGGTGGGTTGTGATTCTGCTTCTACTTTTTCTGGGGCAGGAGGAGAAGGCTCACTGGTATTCTCCTCTTTACCACCGCCTTGATCTTCTTCTGGTTTACCACTTGGTGGTGTACCGCCAGCTTCAGATGGGTCGCTTGTGTCTGGAGTTTCCCTCCATTCAACCCAGACTGCTGGTTTTTCAGTTGCATCTGGTCCTGTTTCTTGAGAAGTTCCAGGTACATTGCCAGCATCAGTTTCTCCTGATTTTGCTTCCACTACAGTGGTCGATGTTGCAGTGTCATCTAAGTCATCATCTTTAGCAACGCCTCCACTCTCACCTCCTCCATTATCAGCAACGGTCTCTTCAGTGTTAGGTGCTGGAGAGGTAAGTGATCCAGTTGGGCGCTCAGTAGCAGCTTTGTTATCCTCAAATGCAAACCAATTGGAGTTCGTGAAAAGTGAGCCACTACAAACCAAATAGGAATACTTTAGTAGTGAACCTTTCAAAGTGAAAAGGCAATAACCAAAATAAGCTGTAACAAGTTCATGCATTTGGCTAAAGAAACGGTGAGAACTTCTATCAAGGACACTTTAGCATCAAGGTGATTTCAACCAAGTTTGAACTAATAGATCAAAACAATCCTTCCAGCCCTAGCAAGCCAGATTTCAAAATACAGATTAAATTCTCTACCACCTGAAAGAAGGGTCCTGTTAGGAATTCACATCGATACTTGTGCAGAAGGACAGGAGAAAAGGGAACCCAGAGCT
The DNA here is from genome assembly GCA_031304145.1 of Cardiospermum halicacabum. NCBI lineage: Eukaryota > Viridiplantae > Streptophyta > Magnoliopsida > Sapindales > Sapindaceae > Cardiospermum > Cardiospermum halicacabum. Next base: position 21,075,257 of record CM062397.1, read on the forward strand.
CTCCAAGTGAAAAATGGCTCCTAACAAAATAACTACTAGTCCAACTATTCACAATTTTGATGGAACATAAAGTATAAAAATGAAAGAAGAAATTGTAGGGAAAGAAATAAGGAATACTGGTGAAAACACCAGCCAGTCAAAAGAGCTAGAAGCCATAAAATATGAAAAAATACTAGCATAAGAACCTAATAACTTAGGTGTCTATAATTTCTACATTAACATGAGCCTAATGCAATATAATATTGCATCTCCCACCTATTAATAGTAGCAATTTATAATGTATACCAGTCCATTCTATATGTTTATATTTTGTTAGGAAATATTCCGTTATTACGCAGATGCAATTTAGCTCCTACCAGTTTCATTTTCACTTCTGATGACAGGAAAGTCAGAAATGCCCTTTTGACAAAACTGCATATCCATTTCATGGAAAGAAAACTTTATGAGGAAGCTAATAATATCTAATTATTCATAACTTGGTGGTCAATAACGTCACTTCCAAAAAATAGGATGATGAATTTTCAATTCACCCAGTCATTGGATGATAAATTTTCAATTCACCCAGTCATTTAGGGTAAATAATAAATGCCCACATTCTATTATGTTCAAATACAAGTCCTTTGCCTTTTACGATCCAGATCAGTTCACAAGGCATGTAATTTTAAGATACACAGAGAGAAATGAAAATAATTAACAGATTGAAAATAAACAAACTATGCCTCCACATACCTTTCCTGGTCATCACCCAGCCGTAAAGAAGATATCACCACTTCAGCAGATTCATCATCAAAGTAGACATCCTGCCAAATACATCCATCAGATTGTACATGTGAATTGTGCTCAGAAAACAGGAAACCAAACTTAAAAAATATAATAAAAATAAAAACACTGTAAAACTGAAGCATACAACAATATTTGGCATTTCATCATTTTCAGGGTTGTTTTCACTTGTAATGTCTAGTACTCTTTTTCTTTTTTTCTTTTCTTTTCTTTTTTTTCACATCAAAGGCTCTTTTCTAACAACCATTGATTAGGCTAACTTCTGGCATTTTCTCAAGAACCACTTACAGAGGTAACATCATGATCAACAGAATTACGTCTTTCCATGACCACTTGTCAACACACCTAAGAGAATGCACTAATTTTTTTGATAAGCAGCTCATGATCAACCAAACCTACATCAAGCTTGCAACATTCTAAGTAGATGGTATGCCTATTTTCATTACTTTATGTCAGGAGGAGAAGAAAGTTTGAAATCTAATGCCAAACCTCTAGACAGGCAAAGAACCTTAGAAACAGAATAAAGAAGATTGAGAGAATGAAACAAATGAAGTAGAAAAAATGCATGAGGGGAACTTAGCATCACAAAGGAATTTATTTAAGATCTTACACCCCAGCTCTACCCACTTTTGACAGATATGAGTTTGGACATAATCAAAGAGAGAATGAATAGGAGTGAATGGAATTAGGTAGAATTAGGTAGAATACTGAATAGAAGTCCAGAGAGTTGTATTGCAAAGAGAATATGCATACAAATTTCAAGAGGTTTTGAGCACCTCTTAGCTCCAGCCTATGGCTCACACTTTTCAGATAACAAAACTTGTGATGCCTTCCCAATTTTATTTTACCCCTTATATAATATTACTAGCTTAGTTCCACTGCATTTTAACAACCTCCCCCAACAACCTCACACGCCTGACACAATCACTTTGCTGGCTACTTTAATTCATTCCTGAAATACTATTCGCCTGACACAATCACTTTGCTGGCTACTTTAATTCATTCCTGAAATACTATTCTTGCGTTTCCTTTGGTAAACATTAGTAATGGGCAGTCTAACTGGATCATGACACAACAATAGGTCAAACATGACACAGATCTAAATGGGTAGCGGTTGAAACTAGAAGGATTTCAACCTATTTACAACACAACCCACTTGACATGTTTAATAAGTGAATTGAGTTGGGGTTCCTTGATAGGGTTAACGTGTCTACCTATTTAACCTGTTTAAATAGGAACAAATATAATTTTCATTACAGCGACATAAATCCCCCTTAACCAGTCACATAATTTTCATTTCGATCAAACACACTTCGATACTAAAAGTACTCAACCAGAGACCATCCACTGTGTCTCTTGTCCGGATTAGAGGAACAATAAATTTGAATTCAACACTATGGGTCGACATGGCTCCCTTGACACGTTTGTAGATACAGTGTTGGATTATAGCCGACACAGGCTAACAAGTGTTGACACACCCCTAATGAAAAGTTCAGTATAGAAGGCATGTGATGAAAGCAACATACAGCCCGGAATAAATTTCATTTGCAGTAGAAGAGGCTGTTTACATAATACCTAACTGTAATCAACCGGAAACCTTGATTAAAATTACTGGACATACACACAATAAAAGCTTGTTATGTCTTATGTTCATCAAATTGAGCATGAAACCAAAGCATATGCATACCTCATCATCTCGTTCAACTGAGCCTTGTGCCTGGAATTCAAGAACAACAAATTAGTAAGTGACACCAAATTCACATGGAAAAGTGAATAGTCTTTTGTCAGACAAACAATTTATTAACCAGTAAAAGATAAAGAGGCCTAAACCAAGTTTCCAATAGTCACAAAGAAAATAGTAACTGACATAAGAAAAAGAAAACAGCTTCAGAAAATTAATAAAATAATAATAATAAATAAATAAAATAAAATAAAATAAATTTCAACCACTTGTGTTTACAGATGTTGACGGATGCATAGTAATAAGTAAATAAAAAATGTTGACGGATGCATAGTAATAAGTAAATAAAAAATTACAAGATCATTACGAGTAAACACCCACAACGCTGACATCATAACTTACAATATCCATAATAAATTTGAAGATACCATCAAACAGGCTCCAAGCCAAGCATTCAGATCAAGGATGTTAAAACTGAAACAGAGGATTTATTCATTACTTGACATTATTATTATTTTCCATGCTGCTGATCTGAGAAGCACAGATTCCTTACTATCTTTACAGATTCAATAATGATTATATGGATGGTTAAAAAAGAATAATCCTGGGAATGACAGAATGACCCAATCTATCACTGTTGCAAAAACTACAAGTTGCAGAAGTTCACACAAGCAGTCTACACAAGCAGCAACAGGCACATAATGAGCTAGTTTTCCAAGTCACTATTTTCTTGGCTTAACCTAAAAAATTGTCTAGAGGTATCGAAACTGTTATTGGAATCTAAAACTGCATAAAAAATTGAGAGCACATTGAAGTCATTTCCAAACAATACAGACTCCCAACACCAAGATTAGGTGGATCTATAACAATCTAAAACAAGTAACAACAGTTACATGGTTCCAGTTAATATTGTTGTTAGGAACAAAATCATTAGTGTAGCTGTGAAAATTGTTCATAACATTAAACAAAGTTTTCCAAAATGTAGTAGCCTGATTATACATCATTTAAATCTAATCAACGGTGGGTAAATTAATAAAAGCAAAAAGTAAAGAATAGTTCTCATTGACAAGATTTTACTAAGACAGCTAAAAAACGCTTTAATGGACAGAGGAAAACCTATTAGTCTAGGAGATCTACATATTTAAAAATCTAAAGCAACACATATAATGAATAATTTGATAAAATTAGAAGAAACGGTAATATCCTTAATACGAAAATGATTAAAGTAGTTTGCCACTTCAAGTTAAGAACATACAAAATTCTGCAGTTTCTTGAATAAGCTTCTGGGGAGAGGAAATGCAAACATGCATCTCAAGAATATGCAAATTAAATGGAAGTTTCAGGATTCACTTAAAGATAATAACTACTCAATCCAGAATCATTTAGAACACTAAATCCTCAAATCTTCGACAAAAGCACCAGAACTCTAAAGCACATAAGATGTTAAAAACTAAACATGAACCCAACAAAAAAGAGAAGGAAAAGAAGAAAAAGGAAGATAGGCAATGATATTATTCACGGTAATTAACACAAAAAACAATCAGTTTACACATTGCTGGCGCTACTCCCTTTTGTACCTATCGCACAGAGAATCTGTAACGACTTTCTAAACCTCAGTGCAAACAAGCTATAATCAAAACCTAGATAATCCATCCACTCACATGTATAGTCCTATCTCACACTTTTATTGCCCCTAAGCCAGCCAATTCAAGGATTAATCCTTAGCCTAGAAAAGGGCCTTGACTTCAGAGGTGTACCTTCATCATATAAAAGTCAAGTACCTCAGCCACCTGTCTTTGTTGTGAACCTATTTGACCTGTTGCTTTAGTGGAAAGAGCGCCCTCCTCCACCTTCATACTTTCCCTTCTTATAATACTTTCACTCATTTATTATCCAATAATATAATTAAATATGTTTCTTAACAAGTAACTGGGATTAAAAATGCATCATAATTGCAGTACTTAGAAGGTTTCAAAAAGCACCTCATCCATGTCATCATTGCTGTAAATGCCATATCGGAAGGCCTGACTCAAGTTATTTGCTAGGGCTGCAACATCATAATCTCTATTTTGATAATCATCATCATCACTATCTCTAGTCCGGTCATGAAGAGCTGTAGGTCTCCTGTTAGAATCAAAGACATGATGAAAGTGCAAGTCATGAAAACAGTATAGCATTTATTACAGCAATACAACCAAAATACTAAGAAACTTGGGAATCTAGAGGATACTCATATAACATATTTAACAAGAAATTACCATCAGACAGGTCAGGAGGACAGAACCATATATAAAAAATATTTAACCAACATCAAATTCATACCAAATGCCACAACAAAATGACTGGAACCAGGAATAGCCACTTCTGTATGCAGCATGTTCATATTTGATAATATATGAACAATTGGAAACAACTTATCTGCTCAGATTACAATTGTACATTCTGACAGCTATAAGACTGATCATACAATAGAACATGCAATTTAAGTCTTAAACCAAAACTACCCATATCATGCCACAGTCATGATTGAGAAAATAAAATTGAGAAGCAAATAAGCAACTGAAGCGCAGCCAAAAAAAGATTTAACATCTCTGACAGCTATACAAAGTAAGAAATATCATCCCTAAGTATTTGAGGCTCCAACTGACATAAACATCACAAAGTAATTGTAACAAGTTAGAAAGTGTGAATCAATCTTCCTGCACTCAATCATGTCATCAACAACATAATTCCAAATAAGAGTGGAAACTAATTCACAGATGATTTTATGACAGATAACAAAGGGATCCATCTAGCCAGCAGTCTTATTCAAATACAGCATTTAACTATGAGAATGAAATAGGAAGAAAGCACGACCCCCAATTGGTGAATATATTGAAATGATGCACAAAATTAATTAGTTGCAGAACAATGAAAGTAATAAGAACCATACAAAACAACACTATGCAAGTTTTGACTAGAAGACAGTGTAAATGAGGCAGCAGTTAGATATAATGATAATAAATCATACATGATCAAATATATTAACTTAGGCCACCATATGCACTAACAGAAAGATACTCTTTTCATCCAACCACATGAAAATTCCAATCAGTTTCCCTTAGAATATGCAATTCAAACAGAATAATGGTACATGAGCATAATCAAAAACATTTGTTCTTGCATTAAATATTCCAATGTTTGAAAGATTAATAACATACCCGCAGGCCCACTGATAAACATTTTCCATGGCGTTACGCTTTGATAGAACATTTGTTTGCCAATTGCTCCATTCATTGTTTTCCTGTAACAAAAATTGTAATTATTAAAAATAATTAATTAATTAAAAATTTAAAAATAACAATTAAAAAGTCAACAATAATAATAATCAACGATTAATCCCATTAACCATTTTCCCATAAAACAAACACGTGTAAAGCCAGCTTTTGCATCTCATATATAAGTATGGATGGCAATAAGAATAACTGAAAAAATTAAACAATTTAACTTAACTCCTAGATAGAAGGACACTCTAATATTAGCTTTTTTGCAGGTCACATTTCTCAAACAACTACATTTCAACTGTAAAATTAGCAACACTAGTGCACAGTTAACTATCTCTAAAAACCTGCTATGAATATGCTCATACCATTTCAAACGTCCTTCAGTAACTTCTCATCTATTCATGCTACAATCACCTTCACAAAAATCTTCTCATTTCGAATATGATCCATCCTTCTATCCTCACTCATCCATCTCAACATGCGCATCTACGCCATGCTTAGTTTGTGTAAATTTTGTCTTTTAACGATCCAACATTCATTCTTACAATATAGTTGTACAGGTTGCAGTCCTATTGAATTTTCCTTTTAATTTAATGGGCATTATAGCATCACAAAGCTTTCCTATAGCATCCACTTTAGCCAACCTGCCTTAATCCTATGATCAACATCTTCATTTCTATCACTCTTAGCCTGCATATTGATCCCATGAATCTAAATTTCCTAGAAGCTCCAATATCTATTCCAACAAAAGAAACCTTATTGTTCTCTCCTCTTGAATTACTAAGCCTACAATGCATATACTCAGCTTTCGTCCAACTTAGATTAAAACCTTTCTAGCTCTAGAGTTTGTCTCCACCATTCTAGTTTACGATTAACTCACTCTCAACCATGAGATTCTCGCTTGGATTTCTTCAGTCAACGCATCCACCATGAGATTCTCGCTTGAATTTCTTAAATAGATAAGATTAAGAGTGTAGCCTTGATGACAGCCAATCTTGATGAGAGAATTCCTAAGTGGATCCTTCAGTTCTCTCACAATCATAGCCACCTTATCATACATGTCTTTTATCACTTTGATATATCTAATATGCACTCCACTCCTCGACGCACACCCTCACAATACCTGACCTTATCATATCATATGCCTTTCTCTAAGTCTATAAAGTTAATATGTAAATCCTTTTTTGCTACTCCATATCTGCCCATCAGCATCCTCACAAGGAAAATTGCTTCTATGGTCAGTCTACCTGGCATGAAACAAAATTGATTATCCGATATCACAGTTGTAGCTCTAATCCTTCTTTCAGTAACTTTTTCCCAAAGTTTTATAGTGTGGCTTATTAACTTGATTCCTCTCTAGTTACAGACTGCAATTCAACCCATCTTCTTTATTCTAGAGAACGAGAACAAGGATCCAAGCTTTTGGCATGTGCTAAGCCTTTAGTATCACATTAAAAAAATTAGTCAACCGCAACTTCCCCTAACACCTTTCAAACCTCAATCGAGATTTCAGCAAGACCACAAGCTTTCCCTATTTTCATCTTCCTAAATGCTAATAAAACCTCCAAAACTCACTATTCTTAGTATACTCTACATTTAGTTCAATAGTAGATCCAAGGTCATCGAAACCTAGCACATGACTCATTGTAGAGCTTCTCAAAGTAACTCTTTCACCTCTCCCTTATTTCTTTGTCCTTAGTCAAAACCTTATCATTCTCATCCTTCACACATCTAATTTGTTATAGGTCTCTACGCTTTCTTTCTCTAATCTTAGAGGGTTCACTGATATCATTCTTGGCTAACCAGAAACCTCATCTAAGAATCTAAATTGAGCATTACTAACCACTTTTTTAACCCTCCTTTGCTTATAATCCTTGAAGGCTCCTTTATCATGTACTCTACATTAGTCTCTCTTACTCTTAATTGCTTTTTGAACTTCCTCATATAACCACCAAGTTTCTTTTTCTGGAGACCTTTTACTAGCACTTCGCCTGCCACCTTATGAATGCAAATGGCATCTCACAGGCCATCTGAACCCCCTACATATGTCCAAGAGACCTCCTTAAGTAGCCTTTCCTGAAAAAAAGTTAATTGTTTTACTCCCTTTAAAAGTCATCAATGAGTACAAGGGACACAATTTCTCTTACCTTTCCTATGGCAAATATTAAACAATCTAGGATAATAAATCTTTGTTAAGCGGCCGGCTATAGCTTCGCCTAGGATAACTTAACAATCCTTACATAATCCTTCTTGCTAGGAAAAAACTATTTGGCTCGAGGCCCTCCCATTTCTAAATGTAACTAAATAAGAATATCTTTTCTGATAGAATGTATTGGACATGATAAAATCATGTCATAATGCAAACTCCAAGACAGATTTTCCCTCATCATTAAGAACTCAAACTCCAAAACCAGCATGGATCCTCTAAAAGTTATCTCTACTCTTTCAACATTACCATTCAAGTCTCCTCCAAATACATATATACACACACACACACACACACACATATATATACACACACAAATGCGCGCTAGCTACCAAGTCATCAATGTCCTCCCAAACTAGTCTTAATCTTCTCATCTAATCCTACTTTTGGTGCATAGACACTACTGGCATAAATAATCTTCCCACCTATTACTAGCTTGATCATAATGATCCTATCGCTTACTTGTCTCACTTCCACTGCATCATCCTTCAAATTTTTTGTCTACTATGATGACGACACCATTTCTATTCTTTTCCTATCCTGCATACCACAACTTATTATCTAAGTTTCCTTGCTCACAAGCCTTTACCACATAATTAGGAACATAAATCCATATATGATCAATTAACCACTTCTCAAAGTTTAACTTGACCTATAGTAGCACAAAATTAGAAAACTAAAGTAAAAATAATAAATAAATACTAAACACACACACAGAGGAAGTTGTAAGTTAAAACATTAGAAAATAACAAATTTGCAGCCAATGATGACGAATTACTACAGACTTGCAGCTCAATAAATAAGTCAAGCAACCTCAGTAATAATTGGATATAATTCAGCACTAAACCTGCAAAAGAGCCTGAAGTTCACTGTTGTTATTTCCAATTTGAACCAGTTTGTTAGATATGCGTGTTAAATGTCCAATATTTCCTATTCTGGGTGGCTTTCTACCTTCAGCAGCAACTGTCGGCTGAGATCAGTGGAGACCGTACCAAGAAAAACATCTGATTAGTATCCACTGTTTAAAGTATTATGTACTTATAGAAAGGAAAACACAGATAGACTAGTCTAGTCTCACAAATTATTGGACAAATACCTTGCTTGCATCAGATGTGAGGGTAACATTTTGCTCTGCTTCTAGCATCTTCCCAACAAAATTGCACTCACGAAGAAGGTGCTCAATAAGCAGCATATTTTTGCTTTCAAGACATGACATGACTATGTCTTCCACATGATGATGCAAAAAATTATTGTATGGATACCTACAGTTACAATTTTACCAAATGTTCAAACATCATCAGCAGTACAATTTTTACCATTAATAAATGTTAGAGTAGGAACAAAGATCCACAGGTTATCAAAAATTTACTGTTTTTGAGGTCAAGAGGAGCGTCATAACTTACTCAAAGAACAAATCTAATATTCTTCTCACAGCCCCAAGTCGAATTAATTCCTTCTCAGCTGCCTCACTACCAACTGTCAGTAATACTGATATGAACTCTACAATCTGAAAATACCAGTTACAACATAATAATCAGTACAGAATTGGAAATCTGAAAATACCATTTACAACATAATAATTGGTACAGGGCTAAGAATTGAAAATCCACAATTTCAATCAAGAGCTAAGTCTCTTAGTTTTATATGCAAGCTGATTTAGGATACATTTGAGATAACTTTTAAAGTAATGTTTAGCTTTAAAATTATCTTTTAAGATTTGTGCATGCTTGGTTTACCTTTTCAAAAAGCGTTTTTCTTCTAAATTAGCTATCTTGAAACAACAATTTCAAATAGCATCTTATGAATTTCGACATGATGGTAATTAACATGGTCATTAAATGAATTTGAACATAGTGCTATATTTCATGATAAAAATGCAAAATGTTTCAAAATCCAAACACAGATTCTTTCCAATAGTTTCGGATACCAAGTTGGATCGCGCTTTATCATAAAACCCTAAGCATACAATACTATTTCTACCTTGCAAAGAATTATGTAGTAGTAGCACACCATTTTGGTAATAGAAACAGATTAAACAATCCCACAAGTTTACACAGTAGAAGGCAATATAAAAATACCTTGAGACGATTTTTCCCAAGAGGTGGCTGCAATTTTCCATAGGTAGTTTGCAAAGTGCACTCTTCAGATGAGACATCCAAAAGCTTTAGCAAATCCCCTGCAGAATTGAACACCAGAATTTATTAGACTTTATTATAAAAACAAGTAAATAGAACTTAAATAAAAGTCTGCCCCAACTACAATTTACTCTAGAACTTCTGTGCTAGTACATACATGGTAATGCATACGGAAAAATAATAGTAGCAACAAGAATCCAGGAAAAAAAAAAAAAAAAAACCATCTTTGTGAGAAGATACAGAATACTTGAGGTCCAACGAAGCTTCAATAGGAGATTGAAATTAGACAACTATTTACTGTATTTACCTAGTTATTTTCACAGAACTTATCTTAGTACTGTTAGTATTTGTTTATCAGGTTAGTAATTAGAGATTATTTTGCTAGCAGATACAATGAAAGCTTCCTCTTATTGAGGAATTGTTATTAGACTCAATATAAAAATTGCATTCAGGAAAAATGAGGGAATAAAAGAAAATCCCTCTCTAGAATCTACATGTTATCTGAGCAAATGATAAACTACGGGTATAAAAACAAGTCAAACATCCAGTACTTTATAGTCCAGCCAACCTCCTCCAAGAAACATGGAGGAGGTATTATTAGATTGAAAATGCTATCTGAGTGAAGGATATGACATGCAGGAGTCCCAAACGGTTAAAAGGTTTATCAAATGTAAATGAAAATTTGATTTTTTATCTGAAACCTTCAAGGTAGCTTGGCTTCCTAGTAAATCACCTCTAACTTCAACAGCAAGAAATCTCAAATTTGACCTTAATTCAGCCACAAAAACATGACTTCGTCCCTTAACAGTCCTCTTACAGTCACCTGATATATTTGAATCGGGTCATCAGAATTAGGGTTTGTTAATTCTCTACAGCTTAGGTTATCAGTCTTCATCCTAGTCCAAAGGTTTGGTTATTAGCCAAGAAGCCCAAGTAGATAATAGTTTGAGTTAGGTCACCTTGATTATAGTTCACCAACTCTCTAGAGTTTAGGCAGTTAGTCTTTACTCTTACCCGAGGACTTGGTAGTTAGTCAAGAGCCAATAGACAATATTTAGAGTTCAAGTATTTAGCCTTTACTCTAGCTAAGTACTAGGTACGCCGAAATTGATAACTCATAGAAATAACTCTCGACTATACCAATATCTAAATGAATGAATAACAAACTACGGACCTCAGCCCTTCATATAGGATACCAATGCCCTTAAATAAGAACCTAAATTAATAGGAACAGGAAACCTATTAAAAGTAAAACAATTTAATAGGAAATGAATAAATGAAAATAAAGATTAATTATTGTCCAACCCTAATATATATATTATATATATATATATATATATATGTGTGTGTGTGTGTTAGCCCTAATAGTTAGTTCTTAGAAAATACCTCATAATAATAAAGAAAAACTCTAATCTAAAAGCTTTAAAATATTAATCGATAATTAACTACTCAATGCTGATAACAATTTATGTCTAAGATATGACTCGTTTGTTAGTAAAGTGTCTATTTATAACTAAAAACGGGAGTTGGATACAAACTATAACTCCTCAACAGTGGGAATCACATCTAATAGTACACTCCTAATGAATTGATAACTAATCTTCTAATATACAACAGATAAATCAGCCAACAAACATAAATGAAAATAAAGTTCTAGAAGATTGGGCAGGACTGTATGGCTCAACTACTTCTAACAACATAAATAAAGCCTCTGCCTCTGCAATGGAAAAACCCATTATGAGTGAATAAAAACCAAATTTCTCTCTAAAGTGTACACAGATTATCATTCACCCTATTACATAACACTATTCTCTCTTAATTGATAAAAAACAATTCATTTGAGCGCTACTAAAAATATTTGGATTAGAGCAACGAGTTCAAGCTGTCACACCACTGATAACAGTGGAGTTTGAACATACCTAAGCTACCCAGCATGCCTTCAACAGTCGCCGGATTGGCAGCAATTGTGGATCCTTGGGTCAGTTGACGGTTGAATGAATAATAAGTTCCCATTGTTAGTCTCTTGGGATCTAACAAAGATATGCAGATAGATAGTGAATTAACAAGAACAGATTTGGGTCTTGAGCCTTCCAAAGCATGACAAAATAATCTCCCTATAAAACTGCAAGGAGCACAAAAATAAAAAAGGATAAGGAATGGAGGATAAGTAACATAACCAGACCCACATACAACTAAAAGTGATCACACAGCAAAGAACAAACAAATACTTTGGGCTACAAATTTTAGCAGCAAGTCCTGGGGGAGCAAAGCGTGTTATAGCACAAAGTGTTTCAGCCGCATTGGCATGCACCTCAGGAGAATCCTACAGAAGAAAGAAGAAGGGCAATTAAAAAGAAATTTTGATGAGAATAGCATCCACATAACATAAAAACTAGCAGCACTTGTAGCAGTGACCTCTAAGGGTACAGAAGAACATGCAGAGAAATCAGAGGAACAAAACATCATTGATTCAATTTTGATAAAAGATCTCCAGTCGTTCGACCCTGTAATATCAACCATCTACCTAACTAGTTTTATTTCTCCAAAAATGACAATAATAGTGATTCCTATGGGAAAGAGAGATTTATACAAAATACAATTCACAGACTAATTCTCTTTTACCATCAAATGTCTAACAATTCTGTTAATGAAACTAGCGCCACATCTCCAAAACTTAAGAGACTTGCTTAAGGATTTAAGCCAGCTAACAGTATCAATTTCATGAACCTAATGCAGGGCAAGCTGGGTACTTGGAAAGATGAATAAAACAGAGAACGATTAATTGACATGCAGATTAGTCATGCAACAAATAAGGATAAAAAAGGCAGAGATATAAAAAACTTTGCCAATGGACATAATGACAAAGTTGACAACAAAATCAGTTCATCTAAAGTCTCTGCCTTCTCAAAATTCTTTCAATATTAGCATTTCGTAGAGTCTGATTGGAACATCCTAACTCAATTGCTCTTGATGCAGACCTTTCCCAATTAAAAATTTTAATAGATCATTACCACATCGACCTAATACACTTTTTTTTCACTTGTATGGATCTACATTTTCTTTAAAGCAACCAAGAACAGTACAAAGGATCCATGTATTCTTCAGCGGGGATAGATTGTCGACAAGGTGGGATTATCATAAATATTTTAAAACATTTAAGAAGCTCAAGAGTGTTTCATGGCAATCCAAAATTGAAGGTGCATCTAATTCTTAAATGATATATTTAAATTAGAAAATGAATGGAATCACTTCTAGGTTGCTTCGACTCGGTTATGGGTGTCATGTACGGGCACGTACTTGAGGGTAGAATTCATTGATTTTTAAAAACTAGGATTCAGGGATACGGTATAAAAAGTTCTAAATTTAGGATACAGGTGCACGGACACAGATAAATCAACACAATTAAACATCAAACTCTATTTCCATCCACAAGCAACAGCAGAAAAGTAGAAATTAATTATTAGCAGCAGCAAGATATAGAAAAGAAAGAGAAGAAATAATGTATACAAGTATACTACCATAATAATCAAGGAAACTTACTGAAGAGCTAAACTTGTCAACAATCATTTCCAGAATATTAGTATCTTCTATCCATTGAATTGAGTCTGAATAGTTTGTATACATATGCTCATCTGCACCTATAAGACGTATTAGTACCTGTTCAGCAAGTAGAGCATTTATAAGTCCCACTATTGCACACCATTAGTTACAATCAAACCAAACCAAGACACTTCCATAAGTTCACGAGACAGAAGCATCAACTGAAGATGTACAACCGACCTCCATTATAGAAGTAATGCCAATCAGGTCAACTAGCCGTGTAATAATCTCTTGACGAACCTGAAATGTAGCACAAAACCGTCACATAAGCTTATTCAAGACAATATGGCAGCCATACATGCTTAAGAAAGAACATTATGGTTCATGTTCGGGTTTTTAAGTAAAAACATATCTTATAAGAATATTCAGAAAACAGAGAATTGAAGCAAATATCAGTGCAAGCAAACTTATTGCATATCCCAGGTCCAAGAGGCCAGGCTCAGTTTAATTATTCTTTATCCAATTCCTCGTTCTCACAATATAGCATGTTATCTCACATAACCCCATAGAAATAGTCTCAACCCAACCAAGATTCTGAGAAAATAAGCAGCTCAGTCTAACTTTTCTTAATTACACTAACTGCATGAGTTAATATTTGTCAAAAGCAAAGATCACAGCTTTGAATTCAATTCCAGTTTCTCATCTACAGCATGGCAAGGAATGTAATGGAAAAAGTAGACCTTTGATGCAAGCTAATACGAAACGCAGATCACAACAATTCGAATATTGTTGAAGAATAACATTTTTAACTTACTTTAACATATTGCATAAACGGAACAGTCTTCCGTAAAAGCAGGCATATGACAACCTAGCAAAAGTGAAATCAGGACAGAAGAAAAGTTAAAATTATACTTGTAATAAAGAGGAACTACAATTATACTTGCAACGAAGAAAAACTGCAGAAGATACCTTGCTGAAGTACCCAGCCAGCAATGTGCTGTGCGAGCGATTTGGTTCCAAGAAGGAAAACAGCAAATTCATTAGCTGCAGGCGATCAAAAACCAACAAATTCTATTAAGAATGAAGCTTTTATTCAACTGTATTTAGCAAAAGAAAATATTAGAACCAGACGATTACCTCTTCATCCTCTACCAGCGTCTTTAAAATGATATCAACTTCACAAGTAAAAACCTCACAAGCAATAAATGGAAACCTATGCCAAAAAAAAAAAAAAGAAAAAAAAAAAAAAAAAGAGGAATGAAGCATTCTTTTACAAATAGAATCCACCACAGTATATAAGAACATCTTATAATAATATTAACACATTCAATAACAAAACCTACTTAAAGCTTCGCCTTTTCTCAGCATCATCAGGTGCTTCAACCACAATATAATTGATAAGTTGTTCCACCTGACTCTTTTCTCGCAAACTAACAAATACAAAACAACATACATGAGAGATGATCAAGAGTAGAGTTGAACAGATTTGTAAGTGTATTCAATACAGCATAATTAGCTAACAGAATTTGCAGCAAGAAGAACATAAAACCAATGGCATCCAATAGAGTTAGAAGAGCTCATACAGTAAAATATCTACAGAAGATCACTGCAAGCAAGATTTCAGAGTGAGGTTCAATGGAAATCTTTAAGTAAAAATGAAAAAGGAGGACATGCATCCATACTGCTGTGATGCGAAGCATTCAGCAATAACATTCAACAATGTTCTGATCTGGTCACCCAGGCAAGAAAATATATTCCAACTCAAATGAACTGCAATTACTATATTTAACTAATGAAAAGAATATGGAAAATATTCCAAGGTCAGTAGAGACTCCAAATACTAACCGATAATCAGATTTTCTGATTCCCTCAAACAACTATATTGTAAAAAAGATGGTCTTTAACTAGTACGACCCCTCTCACTACCATTCCAGCTACATAAAAAGTAACTTGTAGGCGACTTTGAATATGATGGTGTTATCAAATCAGCTATGATTTCATATTGCAATATAGCACATGTATGAAGAAGTTGTGAGAAGCTGTCAAATTCAATGTAACAGAAAAATCATCTCCAGTAGGGAATATCCCTACTTCTGGCAGCATAAACTCAGGGCACAAAGATCCAGATGCATCAATTCCAAAAAGCACTAATCGTAAAAAAGTCATTACAAACCAGAAAATAATAAAATTAAAACATGCGCCAATAGAATGCACAAGCTAACCAATCAACAAAGGAAATAAATTTTTATATTAACTATAAAATCAAGTGGTACACAAGAAGTGCTGTTGACACTTTCCATTTCAAAATAATAAAAATATACACACATACATACACAGCCACACCCATATATAAGATAAAGTTGACAGAAAAAGACCACAAAACCAAAGTACACTGTGAATTGAGTTTATTAGCATGTCAATATATTATATCTCATTGGAATGAAACTTCTAACATTTGACCCTAGCTTTGCCTAGCTTTGATGATTATAAACTAAATTCAGTTCTTAATTTATGCGCTGATTCGAATTTGGCAATCTCAGAAGCTAGTAACTTGTCATTTTTTGACACAGCCTGTGTACTAGACCAAAATTCATCTCTAAGGTTCATTCCAATTCAACAAACCATGCTAATAAACCGAAAAATTCATAATAAAATATGTTTTCATACTTTTCTATTGGTATATGTTTGTATTCTTATTCTAAACACAAACTTTAAAATTCTAAAATTCTATCATTAAATTAAAATCAACTCCTAAATACTTCCATAATAATCAACTCCTCCCAAATACTTCCATAATAATCCTTATTCCGTAATCAATCATTGAAAATCTCATTATAGTAATATGAACCATAAACACATTTGCAGATACAGTAACCCGGGATGAGGAACAATATATATATAATCAAGCATAATTATATTGTCCCAGTCATATCATTCAATGCAAGAGGTCACAAGTACACAGAAATAGAGAAATTGCAAAACCAACTAGACAATTGAAAATTCCAAATCATATGAAGTTTAAAGCAATTATTAAGGGGATAAAATCATACAAATTTATAAGGCGCCCATTCATTGCCTTGCATTCTTGAATTATGTCATCCTCGTCAAGAAGGTCATCCAATGTATAGTTGTCCTTGTCCAGAATAGCCTCCACCTGTACCCGCGCTTATGTGAGAATGCATACAAATAAAAAATAAATAGAACAAAACAACAACTACATATACATGCTAAAATATCCAGATAATGAAAAATAGATAACAGTTATACATTGCAAAAACCAGATGACGATAAACGTATACACAGATCATAAACCAAGAAAGAGCAGTGCACTCAAAACAAAGGAACTCACCGGAGAGGCAGTGGACAATCCCGCCATCCGCCAAAACATCTTGGCATAAGAAAATTAAACTAGGCTCCAAATGCAGATCTACGAAACAAACCCTAATCGACGAATCAACAACGGCCAAGCAAGCCACGAAATGCCTCGTAGACGCTGTAACAACAACAAAACCCTAGAATTAGAATCTCCCAGTCGGAATTTCGGGAGGAATAAAAATTCAGATCGAATCGTAATGTTGAGAGAAGAGGAGAGGAAGAGTACCTGTAATCGCAGGATGGATGGTGTTATCGCAGGGAAAAACAGGAGGAAAATATATATATGGATAGAGGTGATTTCAGCTTGATATAAGCATGCTGGGGTTTTCGGACCCGGTGTTGCAGTGCCAAATCTGAGATGAATTTGCAGATGAACTCCGGACCTTTTGTTATTAATTATGATTATGAAAGCCTTTGGGAATAAAATGAACGAATGGATGCAAGGGTTGGCGAGATAGAGATCATGTGAGTGGAGCTATAGGGGATTTTAGCATTTTCCAACTTTTCAAAGGGAAAAAATAATTTATTTATTTTTTTCGTTTAGATTTGTGGAATTATAAAAATAAAATAAAATAATAATAATAAAATAATGTTTGCAATAGTTGCAAAATGAAGCACATGATCATATTTATGATATTCATTCGGGAACAAATAAAATGTTTGTAAATCTTAAGGTGCATTATTGGTGAATGAAAAGAGTTATGGTTGATTATGTTGCCTAAGGCCAACAGGTAAAGTTAAATATAAGGTACCTATGGATTTGCTCCAACTGATTTAAGTGAGATAAAATTTTTATGGATTTTGTTTTGTGTTTGTCATTGAATCGTAAAAGATACACTACATTTTGAATAATTATCGACATTCTTCAGGTTGGAGGTAGATATTCTTTGGAGAAATTGGTCAAGTTATACATTAAAGAGATTATGAGGTTACACGGAGTTCTATCATTTTATAAAGGGATTTTTGTTTTACCTCTCGATTTTAGAAGAAATTCCAGGAAGTACTAAGAATTACATTTTAGTACTGCGTTTCATCCTCTAATAGCTGGTTAGTCCGAGAGAGATCCAAGTGTTGGAGGACATGTTAAGATGTTGCATTTTGGATTTTAGTAGTAAGTGGAAAGAATTCTTATCTTTTATAGAATTTGCATGTAATAACAGTTATCAATCCAGTATCCAGATGGCACTTTATGGGGCATTGTACAAAGAGAGGTGTAGGACTCTCGTTTATTGGGTCGAATTGGATTAAGCTAAACTATTGGGTCCTAAGTTGATCCGTGAAACTGAAGATAAGGTGAAGTTCATTCAAGCAAAACTGGAAGAAGCCTCTGATCGTCAAAAATCCTACTCAGATTTTAAGCAAAAAGAAGTAGAATTTAATGTAGGTGAAAAGATGTTTTTGAAGGCTTCGCAATGGAATAAGTTGTTAAGGTTGGGACGGAAGGGAAAGTTATCTCACGTTTCATTAGGCCATTTGAAATATCGAAAAGAGTGGGTCCAGTGGCATATCGTCTAGCATTGCAATCGGATATGGATAGGATACATAATATTTTTCATGTTTCAATGCTTATTGAAAATAGTGTGTCCAATGGTGTATCGTCTAACATTGCAACCGGATTTTAGATAAAATACATAAGTCTTCCATGTTTCAATGTTCAGTTGTACCATTCTGACCTTTCTCACATTTTGTTCCATGATGAAGTTGAATTGAATTCGGATTTATCTTGTGAAGAGGAACCAATTGAAGTCTTAGAGATAGGAGACCAAACAATTGAGGAATAAGTTTGTTAAACGGGTTAAAATGTTATAGAAGAATCATGCTTCCAAGGAAACAACATGGGAAAGTGAGAAAATAATGCAAAAACATTATCCTCACCTACTTGAATCCAGTAAAAATTTGAGATGAAATTTTCTTCGGTGGGTAGTATTTGTAACATTCAAAAAATCTGGTCTAATTTTTTTTTCTTGATTTTAAAATGATATTGTGACTTTAACGTGATTATTTTGGTTTCAAATTAAGTATTTTGGGCAGTAGTTGTTGAATTAGTGAGTTTTTATCATAATAGAAGCCTGATTGTAGGGAATTCAAACATCCGTAGGATGTTTCAGTTAAATTTCCATCTTTAGCATTAAATAGTTCAAAGTGACTTTTTCGTCTAAAATGTCATTTTACTTAATTTCTGGAAAATTTAAACTTTAAGTGGAGAAAATATTTATTCTAATCTATCTTATTTTACTCAAATATTTTAAAATGATGTTTTCGAGAATCTCGATTTGGGAAAATTATTTGGTTTTGAATCTGAATGGACCTTCTATTGGATTTGGGCTTTAAGGCTCACGTGAACCAAGCCCACATTCCTTTTCATTCTCATCTTTCTATTTGCGCTTGCACACACTTAGTTCCTTTTAATCTAAAACAATAAAATCCTCTCTTTCTATACATGCAAAACCAGCTCAAACTGTTATTTCACCTCATCTGCTAATATGGTAACTAGGGTTTATCTATAACTACCACTTCTTGAGTTCGTAAGTTCTTTTGCCTTGGTTTGATGTTAATCATCCTTCATCTGTTTAGGTTTTTATTAACTTACACCACTTGTTGCAGTCCAAAATTGAAAACAATTTACACCTCAGAGACTCCAGATCTTCAACCAGGTTAATCTTCTCTCCTTGTTTTGTAGAATATTTTTTATCTTTCTTTACCGTGTCATCTCCTTATGTTGGAATAGATTCTGTTGATTTGGTGAATAACAATACATCATTGATTTTATTATTTAAAAATTTCATATACTTTTGATTTACTGTGATTGGTTAGTCAAATGGGTTGATTTAATTGAAATTTTGATTTACAATACTTGTTACTTGGTTGATAATTATTCTTTCGCACGTAGTAGTCAAATGCTTCTTTTAATAACTTTTTCAATATCTTTATCCGAACTCCATCTAGCCATTTCTGATGATAAATTATTTTGTGTAGTTTTCATGGTTCGATGGGGTAATGATTGATTTTATTTTAAAAGCATTAACATATTTTTGCATTCGCAACCTGAAACTAATGAACTTTTCATCTATTGCATTCAGTTACCAAAATGTAGTACTTAAGATTAATATTAATGTATATCATAACTGGATGTCCTCCTTTTTATTAAGATTTCCCTTTAATACATTTCTTAGGTACAACGTATGCATAATATATATACATACCATTAAAGTTCCGATGATGGGCCTCAAATGATGTTGGTCTAATCTGTAGATTCGGAGTCATTGGACTTGTCTATGTTGTTGGGTTTTAGTGTGATGGGTCTCCTTTCACCAAAAAGCCCTAAGGCTATTTGGTAAGATCCTCACACACACTTATATACCCTTTAACTTCTTCATCTTTTTTCAATGTGGTATTTTTATTCTTTATATTTCTAACACTCCCCCTCAAGTTCAACTGACCTGGCCCAGTTGAAACTTGATCGTATTCGAATTCATATGACTTAGTTGCAACCCCGTATGGCCCAGTTGAAACTTGCCCTTCATCCGTATTCATATGCCCACTTGCAACCCATATTGCCCAATTGCAATGTGCCCGTATTCATATCTCCATATCCATGTCTTGTCAATTTTTAGAATTCTAGGACTTTTTATATTCATCTTGACCCACTGCATATGTATATCGGGCTATCTATCTCCATCACGATCTTCAATTCTTCATTATGGGCCATGAGGCCATTGGTTTGCATTGGATCGTTATGAATGGATCTGATACCATGATAAACTCTGATGATGGGACTCGAATGATCTTGGTCCAATCTTCAGATTCGGAGTCGTTGGACTTGTCAATGTTGTTGGATTTTAGTGTGATGGGTCTCTTTTCACCAAAAAGCCCTAAGGTTATTTGGTAGGATCCCCACACACACTTATATACCCTTCGACTTCTTCATCTCTTTTCAATGTGGTATTCTTATTCTTTATATTTCCAACATATATATATAGATAAATTGTAAGGTTGATTATTGTTTAAATTTTAGTTTAGTTGTGCAACCAACTATGGGTTGGTTTTGGTATAAATGGAAGACATATTATATAGTATTGATTTTTCCAAATATATATCAATAATTATGATTAGAGATTGTACTTATTTTGGTGGAGTTACTGTCTGCAAAATTTTTACTTGTTTATGCTATTTGTAGAGTATTTAGCTTATTTGATTATACATTACTAGACGTTTAACAAATCTGATGTTCGATACTTATTGATGTTTCTGATTACTTATTCTACATTAGGCATAGAACTAAGATCTTTCACTAAATGATTATAAATTAGACATGAAATTATTTTATGACTACAATAAATATTATGATGGATGAATTTATATGGAATTGAAATTTGCTGAAATATATTCAATAAATTATAAGTGTATAATTGGTTACATAGTAGATAATTATTTTTAACACATTAGTATGTTCTTCCATTGTATATGGATGAAGATGATACTTTACAAATGAAACATGTTCTTGTCGTAGTTGCACAATTTGTTTTATTTGCGGTTAGTTGGGTTTGGTTGTTTTGGATGCGAAATAGGAAGAACAGAAATGTAGTTCAACATAATTTAAGACTTAAAGGTGAAAGGGTTAGGGATAAACTTATGGAACACTTGATTACTAGTTTACATTGTCGGAATGTTATTCGAATGAATGCTCTAGTTTTTACAAAATTGTGTGACATATTTGTTACAGAAGGTGGTCTTAGACCAACTATTAGAGTAATTGTCGAAGAACAAGTTGCAAAAGTACTTTACATGTTAGGACATAATGAAACAAATCGAGTAGTATCTTGTTGGTTTCGACGTTCGGGTGAGTCAACAAGTCGTCACTTTCACAACGTCTTAAGAGCTCTATCAAAATGGGAGCACAAATTTCTCAAACAGCCTAATGGTTCCCATGTTCCAACTAAGATTGTCAACAGTTTTAGTTTTTTTTCTTCTTCATATTTTAAGGTAACAAATTATTAAAATCAATAATTTAGTTTGTGATGTTCGTTAGTTATAATTTTTTAGTTCGATTTCAGAATTATGTTGGTGCAATTGATGGAACACACATACGTATTAAAGTGGCAAACAAAAACACTCACAAGTTTCGAGGTAGAAAAGATTATCCAACTCAAAATGTGTTGGCAGCAGCTTGTACTTTTAATTTGAAATTTACTTATTTTTTGGTTGGATAGGAGGGAACAATTTCAGATTTAAAGAATAATTACAGATGCATTAACAATACCTAATGACCTAAAAATTTTCGAAGGTAATTATGTTAGAAGAAGTAATTGCAATTGTGATAAGTATGAATGATCATAAGTAAACTTGTTTCTAGTTTTTAGGAAAATAGTATATTATTGATGCTGGATTCATATTAAGAAGTGGACTTATGACACCTAATAGAGGCGAGAGGTATCATTTGAAAGAATACCCAAAGAATCAATCCCGAAGTGCTCGTGAACTATTTAACCATCGGCATGCTTCATTGCTTATGCAATAGAACGAGCATTTAGAGCACTAAAGAAGAGATTTACTAGGATAGAAAGTGGAACCGAACCAACTTATACTATTTGAACTCAAAACTTAATAATTTTTTCAAGTTTTATTTTGCACAACTTTTTGAGGAATGTAGATCCAAATGATGAAATACAAAGGGAGTTCGATCTAGAATTTAACGTGGATGATATTGCTCATCAAGCAAATCCAATTGTATGGATATAATAGAAGAAACTAGATTATGATAATAGAAAAGAGATTTTATTGCAGCTCATATGTAGCCTGATTATATTACTACATGATGTAAAATGTATTGTGTTTAATCTATGGTAGTTATTTCTTTACTGAATAAATCATTCATTTCATGTTGTATTATTACTAAATGATGTCTCCTTTATAATTATTAAAAGTCTAATTTTTATGTTTAATATCATGGCGAATTTTTACTTTTACAATTTCTAAAATGCCAAGGAATAATAAATCAACTAGTAGCGGTAGGGTATGTGTGTGGACCGAAGTTATAGATGATGTCTTGATTAATGCTTTGATGAACCAAAACAATTTAGAAAATAGAGTTGGAGGAACATTCACTCCACATGTTATGGATGAAGTAGTGTGAGAATGGAAAGAAAAAATTCCTGATAAACTAATGCAAAAATAGCGAGTACACAATCAAATAATTTTAAAAATAAAATAAAATTAGAATTAGTGGTATGATTGCATGAATGGATTATGTGGGTTTGCTTGGAATCCATTTAATGATGGAGGATGAAGTGGAGGTTTGTAATAACTAATTCAGGTAACTCACTATTGTTGTTATAAATTTTAGTTTTAGCTTTAGGTAGATAGACATCAACTACTAGTTGTTGATCCATAACATGTGAGTTGCAATTACCAAATTTGGATCCATAACATCAGTATTGGGATGCCTAGAGGGCTACTGCAATCAATTGATAAGATACAATTTAGTCAAGTCATTAAAACTAGGAAGATTAGAATTAAGAGGTTTTTGAGTTTTTTTTTTCTTTTTTTAACTCATTACACTGTTGTTCTTATTTATTTTATTAACAAGTTTTTTTTGTTTTTATTTTAAGATTGAACACATTCTTTTATAGTCGCAATATGAATTACCTCTATATGGAATTCGAGTTGATGTTAAAGGATTTTCATCAGTATTGCAACTCAATTGGACCAATACCAGAAAATAGAGCGAGAGTAAGATATTACCTACATCTAACATTATCCAATGACATTATTTTACTAACATATTTTTTTTCCTTCTAAATTTGCAGAAAATTCTGAAATAGATCCTAGAAGGGTTGGCT
This sequence comes from Cardiospermum halicacabum, assembly GCA_031304145.1. NCBI lineage: Eukaryota > Viridiplantae > Streptophyta > Magnoliopsida > Sapindales > Sapindaceae > Cardiospermum > Cardiospermum halicacabum. Next base: position 21,099,076 of record CM062397.1, read on the forward strand.
TTTTGCCATAAAAGATCAGTAACACATTCTAATATAAAATTAAACAACATTTTAATAAATGAAAATACTCTAAATGTAAAATTGGCCAATTTTGGATTGGCCGTAAAGGGAGATTTCTATCATGTGACCTATAAGGTAACTCTTAAATAATTTTTGCTATTAGATTACTTAAAATTTGTTTTTCCTTGGAAAATATTAAATGGTTTCAAACCTGCAGCCTGTGATACTGCCTTTGAGGGCACCAGAACTTCTATTAGGTTGTACGACATACATGTCTGCCATAGATGTCTTGTGCGTGGCATGTATGTTCATCTATATGATAAACAATGAATACATTTTTTAAGTTTACCATAACACAGAGGAAAAGCAAGCGGAACAAATATTTAGGTGAGAAACTTACTTTAATTCCTTGATTATGTGCTATATTTTATGTTCTAATATTAGTTTCAAACTTATTTTGTAGAGGCTATTGGGTAATCCAAGTGAAAGTGACTGGCAAGGGGTGTCTACTCTACCCAATTATAATGTGTTCACTAAAAATAACCATCAACCTAAGGTTGAATTCAAGTTAATATAAAATTCAATTATTCTCCTACCTACTTTATAATAAATTGACCCAAGTTTTCCATGCCACAGGAACTAATCGATCAATTCAAAAATTTCGACGCAAAAAGTGCGGATTTGGTACACAAAATGCTTTGTTTGAATCCAACACAAAGGATAACATCAGCAGAAGCATTGCGTCATCCATATTTCCTGGAAAAAGACCAGGGTAGGGAAATGAAGACCAAGGTAGGGAAGAAGAAAGAGACCAGGGTAGGGAAGAAGAATAAGACCAGGATAAAGAATGGGATGAAGACCAGGGTAGGGAAGAAGGAGGAGACCAGGGTAGGGAAGACAAGGATTGAAAGAAGACCACTTATTAGATGAGGATAAGACAAGAAAATGAGAATGTTTTGATAGATGTTTTGATTTTTTGACAACATATTGATTTTGGACCACATTTTAACAGAAGGTACATAAAAGGTTTGGACAAGACCATGAGTTCTATTGTCAACATTAATTGAACATCAGTTTACCCTATCTCTCATCTTCCAATTCCCTCCATATAATTCAATAAAAACCAACAGGAGCCAAATAAAGAGAAATATAGAACAAGCAGGACCACCTAAATATCTTGTATATTTTACAAGTTAAAGTAAATATAAAAAGAGACGAAAACTGCGTAGTCATATCTTTTGGCTGAAGCTGAATTTAATTTTAAGCAATGCGAAAACCCACTCAGACAGACTCACTGCTAAAACATTATACCTGGAACTTATTATGCATGTATTATCAAACTACAAAGTCAAGTCTTAAGATATAAGAGTACCTGTTCGATATTTGTTGGCAAAATAGCCCCTCTCCTGAGCGTTTGGAGTCCTTATCTTAATGTCTCTTTCTATTCCACTTTTAGCAAGATATGTTTTATAGGGATGAGGCTCAATACAGTACAACTTCTTTATCTGATTCCTTGGCACGAATTAACTATCCTCCATTCTTCCAAACAAATATCAGTCCACAATCAGAATTGCTAACACATCTTGCCCCAAAGAAACCTACACCTTTTACATGTGTTATAACTTATATTATATTCTAATCTTCACATGTCTGAATAATAATTTATATTAGTTATATAACAACATGTGTTATAACTTATATTATATTCTTTAAGCATTTAATGGAATATTATTATTATTATTAAAATTCTTTTTTTATCTTTGTCTATATTGAAAAAATTACTCCAAACTATTTGGTTATATTTGGTAAAATGAGGGTCTAATTTAATTTTATTGTAAATATATAACTTGTAAAGCTCTAAAATGTTGAAAATGGTTTACAAAGAGTTCTTAGTGAGGGAGGATTTTGAGTGGGTATTAGTAATATTTGGGCTTATGATAAGATATTTGGGCTCATTGTCAGAGTGTCGAATGAATATGTTCTTCATGTACCAAATTAACTAGATATTTTGATATGTTAATATGATAAATCTTTTACAAATTTTGTATTAATTATTTAGAATATGATATATACTTGTCATTTTGTCCCTAATTGTGCCTTTTGTTTTATTTCAGTTTCTAATGTTGATGGATTGTCTGGATTTTATAAATGATATGAAAAGATACAATTCTTCAATCTTGACAATGACAATATATTTATTCTATTTTAGGCATAAAGGTCTTAGAAACCCCTGCACTTGACTAAAGTTTTCAAGTTAACGTTCCAACTTCACGATGGGTCAACTTAGCCCCTTAATTTTTAAATTTTGTGTCAATTAAGCCCTTTCTGCTGATGTGGAGAGCTTAATTGACATTTTGAATTTAACATTTTTTTGTTGCCAGATCCGCCTCCACATCAATAAAAGGGCTTAATTGACCCACCATTTGAAAGTTGAGGGGCTAAATTGACCCTCCATAAAGTTTTATTGCTAACTTGAAAAATATAGCAAAGTTTGGAGGCTCTTGAGACCCTCATGCCTTCTATTTTATCTAAGAGATAGATTCATTCTTCTTCCCTGTGAGTATGGTTTATTTTCTATATAAAATTCGCAAAAATATACCAAAATAGGTACACTTGTTTCTTATTCGATATTTCTAATCAAATATTTCTTATTTGATTTTTTTCTTTCTTTATGTAATATGTGATTTGGGATTTGAATATGTCTAGCAAACTTGTTGGAATAGAAATTGTGTAGAACAATGAATTGCTTCACTTCTCAATGTAATTTACCCTTCATCCACAAAATAACATTGATATAGGTTCCTTCATTTATTTATATATTTTTTTGTCATAAGAAGTTTCTTTTGTCTTTTATCTCTTAACCTAATAAAATATTTTTAATAAAAAATTTAAATTTAAAAAGGACATTGTAATCATTGTATAGATATACAGTATAACAATACCATACTATCAATCCAAACACAAAAAACTATATTACTGTACAATTTATCCAAACACGATTTTAGTACAATAAATTACATAACTATACATTGTGAAAATTGTGAAACTATACTGTCAGTCATTCAAATATAGCACCTTAGCAAGTTTAAATACATTTTTGAGTGTAGATAGACACGGTTAAGAGAATTGAAATTTTTTTCAATTTTACTATTTAAGAACCGAACCAAAATAATGTATTAAACCGAAAAAGGAAACTGGTGTGATTTAAACTAATAATTCTGTTCAATTCAAAACCAAATTTACAAATATGACCAGAACTCAGTTAAAATAATAAAAAAAAATTCTACCATAATTTCGAATCGAATTTAAGTAAAAATTCACGCTAAATCATATTTACCACTAGTGTAGTTATACGCGCAATGCGCGGAATTAAATATATTGGTGTGTTACTTTAGTTTATTAATTATTATTACAATAATATTAATAAGTTTGACATTTTGTTATTATTGTTATAATAAATTTAATCATTATTATATTACAATAGATTTAGTGTCCTACTTTTCGATTTCAGTTTAATCTTTATTTTAATTTATTTTTAGAATTTATTTAAACTTTTTTATCATTATTATTTTATTGGTATTACATGTATTTATGTTTGTAATCTAATTTAAAAAATTTTAAATTTTGGTCTCTTGAAAACTATCTTTATATAGTTTGAAAAATCAAACTCAAATAATTGTAGGATTCTAAAGAGAAAAATATTAAAATGTGATAATATTAATTAAATATTATTTAAGGGATTTATATGACGTAATACAAATAGATATCTAATATTAATTAATAGAGAGATTTAATTTATAGAGGCAAATGAACAAATTTTAAATCGTCTAATTAAAAATTTTATTTACAAATTTTATTATTTTATCATTCAATAATTTAATTATTAATAGATTGTAAGTTAAAGTATATGAAAAGATGTATTTAAATTTTTATTAAAATTTATTAAATTTGTAAAATTTAAATGGTTTTAAAGGAATAATTAATGACATATGGAGTATTAATTTTATTTAATGGAGTTAAAGTATATAAAAAGATGAAAATTAAATTTATACTAAAATTTATTAAATATGAAAAATGAAAATAATTTTAATGGAATAGTGGGTTTTATTTTATTTAAATATTATTAATTCAAAATGTATACCTTTATTTAATACACAATTTTGCGCACACCTCTCGTAGTGTAAAATTTAATTAAATAACATAAAAGACAATTTTGGAAATGAAATTCGTGTTTCGAGAATATAAATACATAAAAGTCAATTATTTTATTTATCGGCCCACTATCAATATATTCATAGTAAATTATAGCTGATTTTAATTATTAATAGATGGTAAGTAGTATATAAAAAATGAATTTAATTTTCCCTTTATTGAGACATATAAATTGTTTTAGTGAAAATCTAAGTTGTTGATGGTATTAGGATTCTACTGATCATGTTCAAATTATTTTAAGTTTGTCACTTTTAATTTGTGAAAATATGCATTTTTAGACCTTATAAAAAAAATTTAGACCAACTTTAAATTTTTTTACACTTTTAGACTTTTTTTAAAAAAAAAAATGCAAAAATGAGCTTTCAGGTGGACCGGGAAGCATCAGATCAGGAAATAGGCAAAATATAACTGTTTCTCGGTGTTCTGCTTCCCCTGTTTTCCAGTGTAGTTTTTGCTTCCCGGTCTGATTTGCCCGGAAAGCAAATCAAGACCGGAAAGCAGGGGTACTACGGTCATTTTGGTCTATTTTTTGCAAAAACTTTTGAAAAAATTTTAATTTTGGTATAAAAATATAATTTTTTTAATAAAAAATCCAAAAATGCAATGGACCCTTTTAATTTTCCTAGTGTTAATCGAGGCAATTAATTAATCAGATGAAATTGTGGTTTTGAACAGAAAATTAAGTTTAAGCTTATCATGTGATGAGAGTCAATTATTATTATTGAATATATCCGGTAATAATCCCTATCAAATATTCAGTTACTATATACAACATATCAAACTCAGATCAAAGAGACTAAATTCATTCTAAATAAAAAGTGGATCTACATTCAACAATTTAAAAATCTACATACAATACAAGTAACTTAGACCATTTTCTTCATTTATTTTTATTAACACAAGTATATACCTTTTTTCTTCAACTTTGTGTTGGAAGAATTTAACTCCGAGAGCAATTTGGAAATAATATTTTAAAAATAAACCAACAATGATTCTAGTTCAAAAAACCGATAAAATGAAAGACATCGCTTATGTAGATAGAAGATAAGCTTCCAAATTCTACTCTCTCAAACTCGCAATTATAATCCACCATTCCAACCATTCATCAATATGTCGTCAAAGTTCGACCCAACCTAGATTGTTGACGTTTTCGTGAGCGTCACCAGCGGGGAGGTCAGAGCCACCAATTCTATCACTATTTAAAATTGAGTTTATTGCATTTGATAAATGAAGATGGGAGGAGAATATTGTGTGAAAAATAATCTCTATTTATATAATACTAGTATATTTACCCGCGTCTTGCGCGGGATTGATTATGTTAATAAAAAAATTTAAATCACTTGATAAGATTAATAGTAAATTAAACTATTAAAATTGAAAATTTTCTAACAGAAATTATGATAAATAAAGTTAACAAAAATAAAACAATAATATGGTAATATCTGATTTAACATCATTGTTCATAAATAGATTGATAAATAACCTTAAACATGCCGAGTATAGTTTTATTCCATATTGTTTGCATTAGTTTTTTTTTTGTATTTGTTAAGATTAAGAAATCATATAAAATTCACTTCACATATGTCCCCTATGTAAAACTTGTAAACATGCATAGTTGGTACCATTCCAATCATTAGAGTGGTGGAAATGAGATTTATTTTTGTCAAATAAGATTCTAGAATATGTAAGATTTTGTACATTAGGGAAGTAAGAGGCATTGACATTGTTAATTATGTAAATGTAAGACTAAAATGAAATGGAATGGAGTAACACATTTAATTATGTAAAAGTAAGACTAAAAATGAAACATATGGGATGAAATTTAAATATTGATATGTCTTTATCAATCTTCCGACTCAATTTATTAGTTGAAATAGTTTTTTTTTTTAATATATTTATAGACTAACGGAATAAGCATAACTCTAACCCCTTGTTTGGATGACTTCCAATGTGGTTTTATAAAGTATGGTTTAATATGGTACAGTTTAATATGGTATGGTTGGACCCATCAAATTGTGTTTGAATATATGGTTTTATAAAGTATGGTTAGCACTATAGAATTTTTATTTTTGTTTGGTTTGGGGGTATGATATGGCTTAACTATATGTAAATGACAATAATATCCTTTCATATCTTATACTTAATTTTTAATTTTTAATTTTTTTCATAATCATATACATATGGCAAAAAAAAAATTTTAAAAGAGAAGAAACTAATATTAAGCCACTAAAATACAACAATCGATAATATAAAAATTTTACATGTTCCTTAACAAACATAATTAAAATAGTAGAAATAATAATTTTATATTTAAACAATAATTATTATTGTCAAATTTCTCTAATTCTTATCATCACAGTAAAACAAATTTCAAACATGAATAATTCAAAAGTTCATAACATAAATGTTTCTAAGAACTAATATGCAATCAAACAAAAAATAAAAAAAAAAAAAAGAAAAAGAAAAAGAGAAACCGATAACGAGAACTCAATTTCAAAATCGAGAAGCACTTTGAATGTTGTGTTGAAGTTGAGTGTTCGTGATTTATATTTGTAATTTTTAATCGAATGCAAATCTAAAAGACTAAAGGGTAATTTTGTAATTAAAAAATATTATTAGTCTAGTTTGAGAATAAAAAATATTTAAACCATGCCAACACACCGATTTGGTGGTTGAAAAAAATGACACAAATTAAACCATGGTGAACCATGGAGGACCATGAAAATATGGATGGAAGTGCAACCAAACATGGTGCGGTTTGGTTCTAACCAAACCACACCACCAAAAACCTTCCATCCAAACAAGGGGTAAGACTAGTCATTTAATGTTATTCATGTGATTTTATGAAGAGATTTGTGTTTGTTTAAGTTAGAGCATATGAAAAGATAAAAATTTATCTTTTATTTAAATTTACTAAGTTAAAGAAATACAAATAGTGTTAGTGGAATAATTAATGTTATCCTCCCATTTTAATTTTGATCAGTTAAATATTAATGATTTGGATTTTATTAAAGGTTTTTATATCTAATTTAATTAACGGTTAGATTTTAGTTTATAGAAGTAAATGGACAAAATTTTAATTCTAATTATGAATATATATTTTGTTTTAATTAAAGATATTATTTACAAATTTAATTAGTAATGTGATGTAAGTTAAAGTATATGAACAAACCTATTTCAATTTTTATTGAAATTTATTAAAATTGTTCAATTTAAATGATTTTAACGAAATTATTAATGGTATCATAGAATCTTATATGAAAAGATGAGAAATCTATATGTTTTACCATGATAGTTAAGGGGTCTTAATTTTACTAGGGTGGAAAAGTAACTAAATTTAGAGTAAATAATAAATATTAAAATTAATAGTTCAAAAAATAAATATGTGATGTAATGGTCAAGATTTTTAAATACTTCAAGTATTAAATATCACAGTATAATAGCTATAATGTAAACAAATATATTCATTTACAATTTATTCGATAAGAAATTTTAGTTACTTTTATTTAGTTTTATCATAATTAGAATAAATTTTAGTAATTTTTTTTTTTTGAGTTTTTTTGTGAGATTTTACAAAATTGATTACAGTGAATTATAAATTTTATCATTTATGAAAAAATTATATAAATATATATTATTTCATATGATAGATGAGTAAAATATTCATAAAATGAATTATTAATTTTTTTAGAATTTAACTTATTAATAATTATTTTCAGTTTCAAATTAAAATAGTTGGAAGAACCAATAATCAATAAAAGCAAAACGAAAATATTTATCCATATTGAAATGTTAAATAATGAAATAGTATAACTTATCCTTTAATTATGATAATTACACTTTAAAAAAAATAAAAGTTAGCAAATTTAAAGTGGTTAAAAAATAATTATTAATTTAATCATATTTTTTGAAAAACTAACCAATAACTAACAAAAAAAACACACATATATAAATTGAGGAATGCATTGAATGATATAAATAAAAAGTCATATGAGAAAAAAAAATGGAAAGAAGAAATATATTTTCTTAGTTTTATACACCATTTAAGATAAAATTAGCATTACTTAAAAAATTAATAAAAATATATCAATTTTGAAATGGAAGGTTAAACAAAAGAATAAGTGGATGAATATTAACTTTTTACAAGCTTTAGTCACAAAAAAAATCATTACATAAATTTATGATATACAGAATCAAATACAATTATTATATAAATCTACACTACATGAAATAAATACAACCATTACATAAATCTAATATACATGTAAACAAATACACCAATGTGGCAAATAAAACCACACATACTTAATATTGGAAGTGATATTAGAGTGTGGGTGGTGATTGAACTTAAACGCCTTTTAAACAATGAAAACTAAATACAAAAACCTTATTTTGACGCACATAAAGCAGGAAATCTTTGTGTCTTCGTAATAAATGTTCTATCTCCAATGATGGTGATAATTTTTGTGTCTTCGTAATAAATGTTGTTGTATGCACATATCAAAAGTGGTTATTCACATCTCCAACAGTGTCATTGTAATTGTCTTGGTGCAAACTAATCATTTGTGGTGCTAGTTTATAAGAGAGTGGAAAACAAAAGAGAAATGTATATTTACGTGATATTTTGATGAGATCGAGAGAGTGAGGAATTTTAGTGATGATTCATGGGTGAAGAATTTGTAGAAAATTAAGTAACGGTTCAATGCAATATTGTCTAGTTTAATTTTTTGTCATAAAATCTAATTACATTCATTTAAGAGTCATGTTGAATGGAAGATTGAAGGAATTGCTTGAGCTCTCTCTCTCTCTCTCTCTCTCTCTCTATATATATATATATATAGATTATTCAATAGACCCACTTAAGTAATAAAATAAATTGAGTTACTATATACAATACATAACTCATTTCATACATAAGATACCCAATAAAATTATAAATAAAAAGTGGATCTTTCATATCCTACTCTCTTTAGTCCACATTTGTAACATTCAAACCATTTGTAAAGATGTGACTGAAGTTTAACCAAACTCAAATTGTCGGTTCTTCGTGAGTGTCACCCAAGGTCGAACATCGTGAGCATCACCCCAGTGGTAAGGTCGGAGCCGCTGATTCTCTTTAGTAAGGTCGGACATCCGTTAGTATCATCGGTGTTGAGGTCGGAGTCGTTGGTTCTCTTGTTAAAGAGATTGATTCTCTCAATTTCTCTCCTAAGAAGATCAGAGAAAATATCACTATTTAAAATTAAATTTGATAGATGAAAATGTGAAGAGAAGATTGTGTGAATGTCTCTATTTATAGATTTTTGATTCGTTTGTTAATAAAGGTGTGGAAGTGGAAGAGAAATAGAAACATAAACGTAAGTGTAAGGGAGGGGAAATGGCTAGTTAAAGTCATCAAATTAAAAGTAATTAATTTTTCATTATAAGAGGAAGAGAGAGATTGAACACTCATCCATTTTTATTTTTCCAAATCATTTAAGTATTTATATTTATATGAGTTATTACAAATCATTAAATGAGAAGGAGATAGAAGAAAGAAAGACAAAATAAGATGTCATCAAAATATTATATTATCGAATTTCTCGTCAATATCTCATTAAAATATCGTGAGATTCGAAAATAGCTAAAAATAGCCATTTTCCCACTCAAAGCCGAACTCTCAGCGCGCCACGTCATCTTTGTAGGTCCCGCTGAAAGTTCTACTTTATAATATATATAGATTGATTCAGCGGTTAATAAGAGTGGGAAGTGGAAGAGAAATAGATATATAACTGGAATGATGAGATAATGGTTAGTTAAAACCATTAATTTTTAAAATAATCAATTTTTGATATAATACGAAGAGATTGTATGTGGGTTATTAGTTATTAAATGAGGAGGAGGGAGATGAAAGAGAGAAACTTAAATCTCGTCAAATAATGTATTCTTATCAAAATCTCGTGAAAATATTATTTGAATTCGAAAATAGGCAAAAATAGTTGTTTTTCTACCAACAACGAACTCTCAGTGCGCCACATCAGCTTCGTGGGACCCGCTGAGAGTTCCGCTTTATAATCTATATATATATATAAAAGAGAACTTTCAGCGGGTCCCACAAATCTGATGTGGCGCGCTGAAAGTTCTCCATTAGGTAGAAAAACACTCAAAATGAAAATTTTTCAAATTGGTTCATATTTTACTAATTAAAACCTTACACGTGTTTTTTTTAATACTTTATCATTTCTCTATCCCGTTAATTTTAGTGAGATATTTATTAATTTGAAACAGACCTTTACTCTTCTTTTTCAATAAATTTTATTTTCACATCTCTTTCTTTTCCCTTTTTTAAATCTTCATCTACATTTAATAAATAAATTTTTATCACATGTCATCTTTCATCTTCTTTGTAAATACATTAAATCCACATTAAATATACTAAATGATTTTTTTCATATATGGAGATATTAATATACATTAAAAATTTACGTTATGAATTACATATATATATATATAAAGAGGTCTTTACGATTTAATTTTTCATTTTATTCTTCATACTATCAAAAGCAATTCTCTCATGAAGGTGATCACTTTTATCTTTTTTTTTCCTTTCTATTTTTATTCGGTATGGTTTGTTTGTAGTTATTTTATTTTATGGTTAGGTATTAATTCTTATATATATATATATATATATATAATCTTGACAATATGGATTTCAGAATCTTTGTTAAAATTTAATGGTGATCTCTCATTCTCCATCCTTCTTCCTTTAATTTTTAATATTATTGTTTATTAATAATTCTATAATTTTTCTTTTTTATTAATTGATTGTGATGTATTTATTTATTTTGAAATTAAAAAATGGATATATTTTTGTTTTGTTTTATTTATTTATTTTATGTTTACTTTGGCTAGAGGGAGAGAGGTCAACATTTAAATAAATAATTCTATTTAAATATTTTTTTTATGAATTAAATGTTTGTTCTAACTATTTTAACCAAAAATACTAAAATAAAAAAATAAAACTAACATTAATAGTAAATGAAACATTTATAGACTAATTAAAATGAGATAAAATTATCTTGGAATATAAAAAAAATGAATAGAATTAAATTTATTTAGTAATAAAAAAATCTTGAAAGAACATTAACTAAATTTAATCACATTTATTATCAAATTAAAATTAAGTGCTTTATCAAATTAAAATTGAGGAAAAGTATATATATATATATATATATGGGGGACAGAAATTCACATATAATTAATAGAAAATAAAATAAAAGATAATTATTTATTAATAAGTTATTAAAATTCCATTAGTTGAGTAAATAAAACTAAATAAACAATTTAAAAAATAAAATATAAATAATCATATAAAGAAAATAAATAATTTGAATATGTGAAATATAAATTTAATCAATATATTATAAATTATGATAAAATTATTTTCAAAACTAATTGAAATTTGAAAATATTAATCAACATGTTAATTAATTGATATAATTATACTGAAAATATATCAGTAGTTTATTTAATTAAATTATAAAAGTATATTCTATTTCTAATATTTCTTCACCTCTTTCCATATAAAAAAAATAGAATTAAAAAAAAAAAAACATTCCTTACTATGAAAATATATGTTTTTAAATCTCGCATGAAGAATCTTTGCGTTTTTTTTACCTATATATTGAACGGGTACAATAGAGATATATCATATATATGCACTTAAATATAAGTGTAGAATATCTAAGTTCAAATTGACATGTGCAAGATTTTATATATAAAATCTTTTTTTAATTTAATTTTTAAACAAGATCCTAAGAGATTTTATAAATATAAGATATATACTTCTAAATAGTTAATTAAAATATAATATTTTTTAAATTTTTTCCATTTAAAAAATTTTATTACCATGATCTATTAATAAATAAATTCAAATTAATATGTTCCTATTTCTTGATAATATAATTGAGGTCTAATTTATTTATAAACAAGATAAATTTAAATTAACAAAAAATCTTTAATGGTTAGATAACTTAAATTAAAAGTAACATTTTAATTTAATTTAATTAATAATTTTTTATAAAAATTACTTTCCTTATTTAAATAATTTTATATTATGATCTAAAATATTTTTTTTATTCTTTATACCTAAGTTAAATAAATTAAAATTAACATATAAATAAAATTGCGTACAAATATTACACATATTTTGAATTAGTTGTAAAATTTAATGTTATATATATTGATAAATAAAATGATTTTAAATTTAAAAAATATTATAATAATTTATTAATTATAATTATAATTTTTATATTTATAAAAATTTATGTTTATTTAATTTAATACAATTGAATATATTACAATTTTAATTATTATTTTATAAAATTATATTTTTAAATATTTAAAAATTAAATATAATTTATAATTAATATTAATATAATTACTTAAATATTAATAAAAAATTATTTTTTCGCGCAAAGCGCGAGCAATATTACTAGTATACTAGTAAAATTGCTCCCGCTTTCCGCGAGAATATAATTTTATATTTATATTTAAAAAATTATATTAATATTAATCATAAATTATTTACTTTTAATATTTAAAAATATATAATTTTACAAAATAATAATTAAAATTGTAATATATTCAATTTGTATTAAATTGAATATATAAATTTTTTATAAGTATAAACAATTATAATTAAATTTTCATTAATAAAATATTATAATTTTTTAATTTTAAAATAACTTTATTTGTCAATGTATATAATATTAAAATTTTCAATTAATTCAAAACATGTGTAATACTTGTACACAATTTTATTTATATGTTAATTTAATTTATTTAACTTAGATATAAATAATAAAAAATATATTTTGAATCAGAATATAAAATTATTCAGATAAGGAAAGTAATTTTTATAAAATAAATTAAAAAGTAAATTAAATTAAAATGTTAGTTTTGATTTAAGTTTCCTAACCACAGAAACGGAGCTAGCCCAAATTAATTAGGGGGGCCCATAACAAAAACATTACTTGGGTTGAGCCCTTTCTTATGCCAATTGCTATACTAACCACCAAGCTACTTATATCACTTGCATTCAATGATGCCCTCACAAAAATATAAGAACTTTTAAGGAGCTTGGGGGGCCATGACACCTGCCAGCCCCCCTTGGCTCCGTCCCTGCCTAACCATTAAAGATTTTGTGTTATAAATAAGTTAGACCTCAATTCTATTATAAAAAAAAATATGAATATATTAATTTGAATTTATTTATTAGTAGATCATGCTAATAAACTTTTTATGGATGAGAATTTTAAAAATATTAAATGATTGAATTAACTATTTAGAAATATTATATAAATCAATAAATTATAATTATATATATATATAATTTCTAATCAAATATTATAAATTTTATGATTCCGTTACGTGGTCTTATATCCTATAACATATAACATATGATAATAATAAATAAATATTTTTCTAGATATTACTTATTGAAAATGGACCCTTTTCCATTTAAAAAGTAAATTTAAAAAAATATTATATATTAAATCATTGCACATGTTAATTTGAATTTAGATATTTCATACTTATATTTAACTACATATACATCTATTGTGATATCATAATGTAGTTCTATATAAATATAGTGTAAAAACAAAGATGGAAGATTCCCAATGCGAGATCTAAGAATATATATTTCCATGGCAATGATTTATTTTTTTTAATTCTATTTTTTAATAAGGAAATAGGTGAAGAAAGATTACAAATAGAATATACTTTGTAATTTAATTAAATAGACTATTGATATATTTATAGTAAAATTATATTAAATAATTAATATGCTGATTAATATTTTCAAATTTCATTTTTTTTTCTTTTTGAAAATAATTTATGATATATTGATTCAATTTATATTTTAAAATTATTTATTTTCTTTATTTAATCTATCATCATTTAAATTTTATTTTTTAAATTGTTTATTAATTTTATTTACTCAAACATAATTAGGGCATATTTCAATTAAAAAAGTAAATTGATTTAATTTTCATTAATGAACTTCTAATGACTTATTAATAAATAATCATCTTTTATTTTTTATTTTCTATTAATTATATGTGAATTTCTATGTACATATATATAGTCTTCTTTAATTCATAAAGTACAAACTAACTTTTTCTTTTGATAGAATATTTAGATGTGAATATTTAAATATGATTAATTTTAGTTAATGTCTTTTTAAGATTTTATTATTATTAATTAATTAAATTCTATCTTTTCTGTATTCCAAACTAATTTTATCCCATTTTAATTAGTCTATGAATGTTTCGTTTACTATTGATGTTAGTTTTTCTTCTCCATCTACTTTTTCTTTTTTCTTTTTCTTTCTTTTTAGTATTTTTTCAGTTAAAGAAAAGTTAGAAAAATATTTAATTAGTAAAAAATAATTAAATAGAATTACTTAATTATTTGATAAAACGTGGACCTCTCTCTCTTTCTCTCTCTCTATATATATATATGAATAAAATGTAAATTTTATTTTGATGAACATTAGTTAATATATATATATATATATATATATATATATATAATATATAGTCAAAGGTAACCAAAGTAAAATAAAATAAATAAACAAAACAAAACAAAATATATCATTTTTTAGAATTTCAAAATAAATAGATACATGATCATCAATTGGTAAAAAAAAAAAACAAAATATAGAATTATGAATAAATAATATTATTATTAAATGTTAAAGAAAGAATAATAGAGAATAAGAGATTACCTTTAAAAGTTAGAAGATATTCTAAAATCCATGTGTTAATATCAAGATGTATTATCTATATCAAAAAATTATAAACAAATTCTAAAAAAAAAATAATAATAACTACGAACAAATCATATGGAATAAAAGTAAAATAAAAAAATAGATGAAGAGTGATCACCTTAATTTGAGAGAATTGTTTTCCATAGCATGGAGAATGAAGTGAAAAACTAAATTGTAAAGAGCTCTTTATATACACGTAATTCGTAATCCATAACGTAACATGTCTCGATATATGAAAAGAACCATTTAATATGTTTAATGTTAATTTAATGTATTTAGAAAGAATATAAAAAGTCATATGTGATAAAAATTTATTTATTGAAACAAATGATCACTTAAAAGGGAAGATGAATGTGAAGAGAGGTGAGAATAAAATTGAAAGGAGAGTAAATGTCTCACGAGTAAATATCTCACTAATATTAATGAGGAGAGAGTAAGAGAATAAAATATTAAGAAGACACGTGTAAAGTTCTAATTGGTAATTTATGAACAAATTTCAAAACCTCCCAACACGAGTGTTTTTCTACCTGATGGAGAACTTTCAGCACGCCACGTCAGCTTTGTGGGACCCACTGAAAGTTCTCCTAATAGATACTAGTAAATATGCTCGCACTTTGTGCGATATCATTCGTTTTAAAATTATTATTATTAAATATTTATTTTTATATTATTATTTTATTTCAGTAAATATTTGGTGATTGATTTATTAATAATTGAAATTTTAAATAATTTATATAAAATGAATAAAATATATTGATAATTTTTTTTAAAACAATACAATTATACTTCTATAATTTTTATTTTATAAAATTTTAATAACTCTTCTTAAAAAAAATATTTAAATATTACTTTTAATAATACTTATCAATTTGTATTTTTCAATCATTTCAATTTGTATTTCAATCTAACCATTTATATGGTTTTTCATACACATCTTTATCATTTAGATATTTTTATTATTAAACAACTTCCACCAATTACTTATTTGACCATTATTTAAGTCACTCATTTTAGGTAAATAATTTTTTTTCCATAATTTATATTCTCAAGATTAAATTGTGATTAAATTTATAGATAAGTTTAAAATTTCAGTAGATATTTTAATGTAATTAATATAATATTTAATATTTAAATTTAATTATTGTATAGATGTTTAATATTATTGAGTAGGGAGAGATAAAGGTTTTTTTTTATTTAAAATGTATATAACATTAATTTAATTCAATATAAGAGATGTGGTAGAATGAAAAAAAAATGTTGGATATTTAAAATTATTTAATTTTATTAAGTTATAATTGGATAGAATTTCAATCATTTTAGTGGAAAAAACCATTATATTCTTAATTTAGTTTTATACACTAATTAAGGGAAAATTACGTAAAATGGACCAAAGAAAGTTTAGAAATTTAAACTAAACCAACCAAACTTTATTTCTATTTTTGAGTCATCCAAACTTTGATTTTCAAAAATAGACATTTACACCTTCACAAATTCTCTTCACAAACCACATTCACATTGAAAACAAATCTCACAAAAGGGTAAAATGGTCAATTTGGTTCATTTTTCAAAAGTGAAAGTTTGAAAGACTATTTTTGTAAAAATTTTATAGTTGGACTATAAAGTGTAAATAAAAGTTATAAAATAAAGAAAAACCCTATTATTAATTATTAATATATAAAATACCGGTACGTTATTTTATTAATTATTATTACAATATTAGATACATAATAACATTAATTTATTTTATTCTAAATTGAAGTCATTTCATTATTTGTACCCTAATCTAACAAATTATAGAATTTGATCTCTTGAAAACCACTATCATCATGTAGTTGGAAGTTGGAACAGTCATCTTTAGACCCACACAGGATAGTTATTTAGGATTTTATTTTTTCAATTGAGAAACATTATATAAAAGTTAAGCAATTTTTAGACTCTAAAGAAAAATAAATAAATATAAAATTATTAATTTTGATATTATTTAAGAGTTTTATATATTGTACATATAAATATAGAATACTAATTTTAAGAGATAGATTTAATTTGTAGAGATGAGCAAGTTTTTAATTATAATCATGAATGAGTATTTTGTCTAATTAAATATTTTACTTACAAATTTTATTATTTATTATTTAACAGTTTAATTACTAATAGATTATAAATTAAAGTATGGAATGATGATATATGAAATGATGTATTTGAATTTTTATTCAAATTCATTAAATTGGTAGAATTTAAATGGTTTTAGAGGAATAATTAATAATATTATATAGTCTTAATTTTATTTAATAGAGTTAAAGTATATAACAAAAATGAAAATTAAATCTATATTAAATTTTATTAAAAATAAAAAATGCAAAAGATTTTAGTGAAATAATTAGTAGTAACATAAAGTTTTTATTTTTATTTAAATATAAATTAAATATTCTTAATTTAAAAGTCTAGAGAATCCAATTCACCTCGTATAATGTATTCTAGTTTATTTACAATAATATAAAATAACAATTTTGGAAAGAAAAAAAAACCATGTTTCGAGAATAAATACATAAAAGTCAATTGTTTTACTCGTCACATTGCTCTAAAGAGTTCCATGATCATTGAAGTTTAGTTTCATGATCACAAATTTCTTAATTTATCTCTCTAGAAATATTGAGAAATTTTAATGCGTTGTATTAGAGATGAATTTCAATATTTAACCATTAATCGAGGGTGAGTTTAAATATATAAAAAATGAATTTAAATTTTGTTTAAAATTTATTAAATCTAATAAATCTAAATTGTTTAAGTGAAAATCTAAATTGATGATGATTCTATTACTACTTGGTTATATTGAGATTGACATTTTTAATTTTATCGATGTTAATCAAGATAGTTAATTAACTAAATAAAATTGTGATTTTTGAATCAGAATTTAAGTTTGAGCTTATCTCATATTGAGATAAGTAACAATCTAGCACAAACATTTAGTTATTATATAACATACAAGAGACCAAGAGACTTAATCAAATCCATTAAGATGTGGTTAAATTTCGACCGAACTCAAATTGTCATTGAGCATCACCGGTGGTGAAATCGAAAGCTGCCGGTTCTCTCGCTACTGAGATTGGTCCTCTCAGCCTCTTTCCCAAGACGATGATAGAAGATATCGCTATTTAAAATTGAAATTGTTGGATTTGATAAATGAAAATGCAAGGAGAAAATTGTATGACATTTGTCTCTATTTATACAATTTTAATTAAGCGGTTAATTGAAGGTGAGGAAGTGGAAGAGAAATAGATATTTGTACATAAAAGACAAAAAATAACACTATTTTAATTGAGTGGTTAATTGGATGTGAGAAAGTGGAAGAGAAATATATATATATATATATATATATATATATATAGGAGAGAAAATGGTTAGTTAAATTCATTAATTTTAAAAGTAATTAATTTTTCGTTAGAAGATAATGAGAGATATAGAACATTTATAATTTATTATTACGTTTGTTTTTTATATTTATGGGTTATAAATGACTAAATGAAAAGAAAAGATGAAATATAAGATAAATTTAAATCTTGTCAAAATATCGCATTATTGTCAAAATCTCATCAAAATATCGTGTAAATTCAAAAATAGATAAAATGGCTATTTTTCCACCCAAAGCCGAACTCTCAGCGCGACATGTCATTTTCGTGGGTCCGGTGGAGAGTTCCTATATATATATATATATATAGATTCCGGTGATTTTAGTTTATTTGACCACCTCTAAATATGAGTGTATGATATCAAATCAAATCCCTCCTAGTACTTAATCTCAATGCAATTTTATCTACAAATTCAATTCATCATAAATTAGAAATTTAATGATTAATTTAATGATTTATGGATTAAATTGTCGGTCGTAAAATAAATAAACCTAAATATAGGGATCATTTTTAGTTCAAACAAACTTCATTTCCACTCGTAAAATAGCAAAAGTCCAAGGGAGGTGAGTGTTGTTTTCTCTGTAAATAAATCAGAGGACTTTGAACCAAAACAGTGTCCCTCGTGAAGTCTCTGAACTAAACCCTGAAGCGTAGAAGAGGAAGATATGTCGCCGTTACTCATCAATCGACTGCAACAGCTCCTCCACTCTCCATCTCACACCACAGCCTCATCTTCCGTCTTCTTCCTCAGGAGATTCTCTGCCGAATCTGTGGTCGAGGATGGTGTGGAGAATCGGCGAATCGTAGAAGCGAAACCGGGTTCCATGGGTTCGAACTCGAAGCGGACTGGGGTTATAGCAGTCAAGTGTGGAATGACTGCTAGTTGGGACAAATGGGGAAAAAGAGTTCCAACTACTGTTCTATGGGTTGATGACAATATCGTTACCCAAGTTAAGACGCTTGAAAAAGAAGGTTTTTTCGCTCTACAGGTATCTAACTTTTTGCTTCTTTTATAAACTGAGTTAATATGAAGCTTTCATGTACTTGTTATTCTTTTTGGTTGATTTTGTTTGTGAATGAAATGAGTATAAACTGGATTAGTTGTTGGTAGTGAGAGTGAAGTAACTTTAGTTTATGAGCTGGTAATGATTGTTCAATTATGAAAATTATTGGAGACTTGGATTAGGATTTCTATGTTTATAATTGTGTATTGATTTTCCTTTGTGGGGTCAGTTAGATTGGTTGTGGCCAGAAGAAAGAGAAGCATTTGACGAAACCTGAAGTGGGTCATTTTAGAGCTCAAGATGTGCCAATGAAGAGGAAGTTGCGGGAGTTCCCTGTAACAGAGGATGCACTTCTCCCTGTTGGTACATCCATTGGTGTCCGCCATTTTGTTCCTGGCCAGTTTGTCGATATTGCTGGAATCACAACAGGGAAAGGTTTTCAGGTATTCCATTTCTCTTATTTGTTTCCTTGGCCCCCTTTCTTATTATTTGTCCTCTGAGCTACATGCTAGAGGTTAGTTAAGATATATGTTCACTAGATGTTAGTTAAAGACATATGTTCACAACCTGCTAGTGTTATATTTCATTTTGACTATCAGCTAAAAGAATAATAGGAGTACTTTACACACGTAGAGATATGGATAATCATACAACAGCTTGTAATTAAATGCTCGGAATGTTCTGTGATCTCGGTTGGAAGTTGAAGTGGGATGGGAGGCTCTTCAATTCTAAAATCATCAGCATCTAAGTGATACTTTAGAATAAATTTGTCCAGTTCATGTGCTGCCTCTTTCATTAAACTAAAAAATAGTTTCAGTTTGTTGCTTTGCACCCATTTAAATGCAAGTTGGGACCGAGGCGTAAGTTGTCTTGAAGAAAGTCACACCTCTTGTAAAAATGTTCAACATGTGCTCATTATGAGCAATCAAACATGCATAAGAATTTTCCAGTAAACATGTATCTCAGTAATAAAAATAAAATTTTCATGTAAAAACAATTAACTGTAGACATAATTACAACACCCTATTGTAACAAAAATGGTATGCAAGAATACATAAAGTACTAATTAAATTACAAAGAATAACTTACATGTATGTTACTAAATATTATACCTTTAGTTTTGATGGCTTTTGTTTGTAAATTTCTTATAACTAGGTGATACACTTGACTGGGACTGCTTTTGATATTTGCTCTGATCTTTAGTTGTAGTGTTTATTATATTTTGTTCTGACTTTGTCTGCCTTGTGTGTTATTTCATATCATCTACCTAGGGTGGAATGAAAAGACATGGATTTAAAGGAATGCCAGCATCTCATGGTGCATCGCTATCACATCGAAGTATTGGTTCTACCGGTCAAAGAGATGCTCCTGGCAAGGTTTGTATGGCTTCTTTTGACTTCTGAACTTCTAGAATTATACAGTTTATTGAGACAATACCAGTTAGAGGAATGTCCTCGACTTAGTCATACAATATCTTTGAGTACTTTGCTACTCTAGGAGAATAAGATAATGTCTTGAAACGGCAAGGTTGTTGTTACCCCCTCCATTACCTAATTCAGTGTTTTATAATGTGATAATTCAACCTGTTGCTCCTGAATTTCAAGACAAGAATTTAGATACAAGAGCGATAAATAGGCATCTCTCTTTTATTGCTAGCTAACTTGATACCATTTGTTTTCAGTTGTTAATTACATTGACTCCTATATACTCAATTTCTTTGCAAACACCAAGTCACTCAAGCACCTTGACTAGCAATTCTGACAATATCATGGTCTGTGAATAGGTTTTCAAAGGCAAAAAGATGCCTGGGCGCATGGGTGGAGTGCAGAGAACAGTTAAAAATGTTTGGGTTTACAAAATCGACCCAGTCCGGAATCTGATGTGGGTGAGGGGCCAGGTATGATTTTCTTCATATTTTCTATTACTTAAAGTAAATTTTCTGTTGAAAGGATGATGAAAAACTTCATAGTTTGAGCTTCTTATGAATCGCCCAAGACGTAATGTCTAGTTAATTATGTTGTCAAAAGGCGAGTCTTTTGCATGATTTGGTTTCATTTTTAGTTTCAATGTGTAGTACTACTAGGAACAACAGAGTGCAATCATAAGTTAGTTCAGCTATTTTCGCTCCCTTAAAGTGCATAATGCTCCTATCCTTTACAGGTTCCAGGCACAGAAGGAAACTTCGTATTCATCAAGGATGCTGTTTACAAAAAACCTGATAGTTCACTGCTGCCTTTCCCTACATTCTTCAGTGCTGATGATGAGAACACATCAGAACTGATGCCTTTGATCGCTGATCTTGGGGAACAAGATCCATTCATGATGGCAGATTGATTTTAAGAATCTAGTTTCAGTTTTCTTCTTAGTCTTGTTTTCAAGTTCGTAATGTTCCGTTTTTGGCAATGAATTGAGGGAAAAAGAGAGCCTGTAAGAATCAACAGCCTAGGCAGCAGGAATGTTTGTAATTTATTTATTGAGTTGTTTTCACACAGTGAATTGGTTGCTATTACGTTCAAATAAGATCCTGAAAATTTTGTCCACTTACCAAGCACAACTCACTAATTGATTATGTAAAATTAAACCTCTTCATAACTACAAGATAAACATCAAATTACACAACAGAACCAACAAAATAACAAACCAAAACAGACCATCAAAATAGGAAACTACATCACAAAAATCTCACATTTGAATTGTATAAATTCATAATTCAAACCATGAGAAGTGAACAAATCAAAATCTTACAATCAAAAACTCAAAAAATAAACAATAAAAAAAATGAATACTCATTCATATCTCTCTCTACTGATGATTTTCACTATCACTTGTCTTCAAAACCAAGCATCAGCTGATGAACCTCTTCTTCCCAAAGTCTGTAACATGACAAATTATCCTGATATCTGTATGAAGCTTTTAGGACCTGATCCCAGAATCGAATCCTCAATGAATCTGATCAATTTGACTAAAATCGGTATTGATGTTTTGGATGCAAAAGAGAACAATACAATATCAACATTTACTAAAGTAAAAGGAGAAAGTAAGTTGAATCCATCTGTGCAGAGAAATGTTGATGATTGCATTCAGTTGCTGTATAATTCTGGTGTTTCGATTAGAGGAAATTGTGCTTCTACTTTTAACAAGGGAGATTATGGTTCTGCAAAACAAGAAATTGGTGTTTGTATTTCAAGGTATGGTCATTGTCAAGATTCAGGTCTGCAATTGCTTAGCGATGAAGTTACAACTTTGATCAAGTTTGGTCATGTTTTGGAGGCGTTTATGGACTTGCTATCTATTTCATAAGTGTGTTTCCATTTCTCTATGGAAGTAAAACAATAGTTTATGTTGTGTTATAAATATTTGTTTTCCCAGATATAACCAAAGATATTCAATTAATCCTTTGAACGATTCATAATTACTACAAAATCTCTCAGAACAAAACATGGATTCAAAACTCATCAGGCAAAACTGATATTGACAACACTAACCAAAAATGTATATAAAAAGCAACCTGCATCTTCAGCATCCATTTTACATTGTCTTCTACAGTGTGTTGTGTTGTCACTCTGCTTGTCAGTAATAATGTATAATGCTCCTCCATTGATGAAGACAGCATCAAATGAACTGAATAATGAATAAAACTTGGCTAAAAAATACTTCAATATTTCGATGCGTGATTGAAGATACTAGGCGTCTTCTGATAGACTCAATGGCTGTAGAAAAACTCCATTCCGAGCAGCTGGAAGCCGTCCCCATCTTCCCAGACGAGGTTCCTGTTGCAAAATTATTTGGAAATGATTTATTTTACTATACAGCCGGATAGAGTAAACATAACAGTATTGGCCTATGAGAGGAAAGATCAAGGACTAGATGGTGCTCTTCAACAAAGTACCGTTAAGGTGACTGATTATTAAGCATATCTTGATGCTAGACTGTAATTTTGAGTAGTAATACAAATAACACATATTAAAAGCATCATGAGCAATGAGTTGTTTACCTTGCCTACGCCAGCTACTAGGAATTGCCCAGATTTTGAGAAAGCCATGGAATTTACAAATCCAACCTGAGCCACACAGAATTTGCACAGTAATGAACAAGAGCTTACAATTGATGAAAGTTCACACCATATCAGAATACTATATCAAGAGACAATGTAAATGATGTATAGGTCCACAACAGGAGGCATAATAGAGAAATTGTTTAGGACTCAATTTTATATATGTCAAGGTAAGAGTTAATAAAACGACAGCTTTAAGCTTTAAGCTTTAAGCAAAATATCAAGTTACAGTAGTATATGCCTACAGCAATGAAAAATCGAAAGTGCCCTGGTTGCCACACAACCTCCTCACTAGAACATTAACTAAAATCATGTGGCCACTCAATGAGTTAAAACAAAAAAATCGCTCCAAGTCCATCTTGATGATTGTTTTTATTTATCAACAGGAGAGTTCTAGTCAAGCCTCTTATATGGTTTGGCCGTCTCACCGATTAGACTTAGCCAAACCTTGTGATGTAAGATTTAAAGCATTACAAGATAGACATGACTCACTCAGAAGAAATGGACAGACAAGCTGATGATTACTACTCTATTGAAATAACTAGATTAGTTGGTCTACCAATTGAATCCTCCTATTAAAAAAATTATATAACTACACACATGTACTGAAGCACAATCCAAATGGAAGGCCATCAGAAGATCAGTTCTTAAGAAAAGATAACAATGGTCTTCAGTAACTTACCAATGGTATATCAAATAAGGGCCGAATATCTTTAGCTTCACTTTCAATAGCCCAAAGACGTACAAAGCCATTACCCGCTCCTGATGCAGCAAGATCACTACCTCTACACACACTGACTGAGCTAACCCATGAATATACTGACAAAGAGTTATAACTTCCAGGCTTACTATCACTATTCTCTGCAGGGACCAAAAGAAAAATTCTCAACAAGTTACAAATTATCAGAAGTTAAATATAAACAGATTAATTTCATAATGCTGTTCTCAGCATTTTGCATATTGCGCAGATGTAATGGCATGTTAGCATAGAATGGAGTAATAATAAAGCATCTTTATTAATGTCTGTTAACATATTCATCTAGATGGTACAACCGATTAAACTGGTGCATTCAAACTACTAGATCAGCATGCATAACACGGCTATCACATTGGCAGTTAATTAAATTAAAATACACCATGATGGTCCTCAACTCTGTATTTACTTAAGTTTCTATGTCGAAACATAATTAAGAACCCATGCGTACAGCTAACAGTTTTCCTATTCCCCACCAAGTCAAATATAACATCAAATATTTGTAAGTTTCAAGTAACTGAGAGTGCAAGAATTGATGCTTGCAATAACTTAAAGAAATAAGGTTATGCTACAAAAGGAAAAAGAAGAGAATAAGAACCTGGGAGAACAGAAACAAAACAGAATAAAAAGCATAACATTTACTGAATAAAGCTACAGCATTAGAGGTTTACCTAAATCTCCATTAGAGGTTTTCCCATTATCCTTTTGTTCAAAGTTACTCAGGCTAGTCCGTAAAGCATGAGCATTTTTAACAATGTGAACAGGCTTCTTCCGCATTACAGTCCATAGCTCAATACTTCCATCATCAGAACCAGTCAAGAATTCATCATTGCTAATAAAGCTACAGCATTCCAGAGAAGATGCAGGAGCACGAAATACCAACCGTGATTCCTCCGGGACCTATCAGAATAGATTGTGTATAAACATTTGAATATATGGTATAAAAAGACAGAAAGGATACTAAGTAATAGATAAGATGAACTTGCAAGGAAACAGCAAAAATAATTATTGCTAACAGTTATTTTGTTGCATCCATCCAGTGAGTCTTTGAGAAATTATGGAACCATCAAAAACTAGAACTTCTGTTTACCTTCCACAATTGCATGCTTCGATCACGCCCAGCAGTCAGCACTCTTTCTTTGCGTAGGGCATCAATAGTTAGTATTTCACTCTGATGACCAAATAATGTATTTATGTAAGCTCTGTCTTCTACATTCCATATCTTCACTGTTCTATCAAATGAACCAGAAAAAAGTTCTGAAGTCCCTTGCCTAAAATTTAGACATGAAACAGGTCCTCTGTGACCGGGAAATGCCTGTACAGGAGAAAATAAAGAGAAGGACAACTAGAAATCTTGAAATGAATATAAGACTCAACATCTTTATGAAAATATGGTCTGCAAGAGAAAAGACATGGACATCCAACTTATTCTCCAGAGCTTCTTTCCTAGGTTTAAGAAATGCCATAACAACAGTAACAAAATAGAGGCACACAAACTAGATAGGAACATAGTTAACTGTAACACTCAACATTTGAATTTACTGAGCTTAGAGACCACCACTAATACAACACATGGGAGATGTCTGTCTATTAGATGTCCATAAGCTCCAAACTATTAGGTTTACTA
Source organism: Cardiospermum halicacabum (assembly GCA_031304145.1). Taxonomy (NCBI): domain Eukaryota; kingdom Viridiplantae; phylum Streptophyta; class Magnoliopsida; order Sapindales; family Sapindaceae; genus Cardiospermum; species Cardiospermum halicacabum. The sequence continues at coordinate 21,124,947 of CM062397.1, forward strand.
TAAAGTTTCGATTAAATTCGAGTGCTTCAGGGCTAATAAAGAAAAATTACAAATATTTACCTGTATGTGTTCTCGTGTTCGGGTGTCCCACAAATGAATGTGGCGGTCCAAGCCACCACTAGCCAAATATCGACCGTCAGAGCTAACAGCTAAAGCTAAAACATGTTGACTATGCTTAGTAGCCCGACCTTGTGGATCTTTGGCTCCATGGGACTTGAGAACTTCAGGGCTAGGCCATAAATACTTTTCAGTTTTCCCACTGTTAACATCCCAATTTAATATACATCCATCTTTAGAAGCTGAAAAACCCCTCAAGCAATCATCAGCTAGAACTACAGCCGTCACAGACTGTTTATGCTTCACTAAAACCTTAAACTCCTGATCAGTTCCAGACTCTTTTACCCTACAATACAACCACCAATCAAATATCTAATCAATCAAAACCATACAAAGACATCATGTTTGAAAAGTAAAAACAAGGTACCTAGAAGCAATGACTCTTCTAAGCCTTCCACTATCTTCCAACTGCTCCTGCTGCAATATCTTGGCAACAAGTGAATCTCTTTCGCCTTCATCTTCTTCATCATCTTCTTCATCATCATCTTTATCTTCCTTCTCTTTCCTCGCAATCTCTCTTATCTTCTCCAAATAAGCCGTGGCAACCCTCTTCCGTTTCTCAGCAGCAGTTTCCTCCTCCATCTCGTCTTCACTACTCGCAACCGCATCTCCTCCTCCCACAGTCTCATTTTCATAATCTGACTCCTCGGACTCGATATCGTCGTCGTCGTAGTCGATCTTTCTCCTTTTCTTCGATTCGCTGTCGAAAAACGAGTCTTCCTTTATCGAAAATTTGTTCTTTCCCTTCTTAGGTAAACTGTTGTTCTTCTTTCTGGGCTTCATTGCTCTTGTAAGTGCAGATTAAGGAGATTTAGGCGAGAGAGATGAGTTTCTCAGGGTTTAAGAGAGAAGGGAAGAGAGGGTTTTAGCGGCAAGTGTAAGTGAAAAGCGTGTCTGAGTTTTTAGGGTCCGATTTTATTAGTTGGGCTTTTCAGTTTTGGAACTGGATCCTGGTCTTTTTAATATGTTCGGCTCTAATAATTCAAAAAGACTATAATACCCCTTTCGAACTCTGTTATATGTAGAGGAAAAAGTGACAATAGTCTCAGGTGGTTTTTGGAATGGCATATACTGTTAAACTGTTATATAAGCATGAAATGGCTTGTATATATATACATACAAGTACTTTTACAGGGTTTTTTTTTTATTTTTTTATTTTTTGGAATGGCTTATACTATTATACAAGCACTTTTACTTTCACATGTTTTTAAATGCTATTATGCTGAAATCCAGAACTGCTCTCACTATGGTGCTAAAAGTAGACCCAAGCAATCAGACTCTAATAAAAGTTTCTAAGGCTTTGTATTTTGATCTTGAGACAAATGCACTCTAGGATGCGATGACATAAAAACAGTCCCACAAGAAGCAGAGCTTGAGCTTTTCTGTGTAACATCAAATAATCTTAATCTTAAGCAAATGACCAAAACTAGAGCAAATCAATTCAAGTAACTTCTTTCTGTTGTATATAAATGAAAAGATAACTCTTTGAATCATAACCTTATCCATTAATTTTTCAAGAAACTTCAAAAAAGATTCTATTGATAAAGCCACACATTTCAACGTCCAAATTCGTTTCGTACATTCCACGACTTTCTCCCAATCTAAGATGGATTCTCTAGCCATTACTTGGTGATTAAATTTCTTTCCACTGAATTATTTAAAACTACAAGCAGCAAAGAATTTTGCATTTTATTAACATAAAACCCCTTCCTTTCACATAAGAAAATCACTTAAATCACCAAAAATAGCATTGAAATTCATGGAAGAGTTAGACAGGAGAAAGTATATAGAAGACCTACTAACTCTTCCCTAACATGGTTTTTCTGGTAACATCAAAATAACCTAACTAAATGACCAACTCAACAGTCCTGCAAAAACTAAAGCAAATCAAATAACTTCCCTCTATCATATAATAAAATTTTATGAATGTGCTCTTCTAATTATAGTCATCAAGTTATGCTACCACTCTCCATACATGGTATTGACTACAAAAATATGCACACAATTAACAACAATCTGAACAATTTCAACCCCAACCCCTCAAATGACGGGGAATCCAGTAAACTGAATTTCTCCTCAATCCTCCCTCATGTCTATAATACAGAACAAATCATCAAATGCACCGTTATTGATCATGTATGTTCCAGGAAGATAGTTCACAAAGGGTATGTATGGATGGGGTTTTTCTCAGGTTAGTGTCCCAAATTACTCCTAATCCAATAGCATTCCACTAGTTATCAGAAATGGCAGCAGCATCTCCTGAACCCCGCCGTTTCTTTTTCCCTTCATCATGCCTTGACCGCCTTGGTGCTTCATCCTCGCTCTCACTATCATAGTTGCCAATGTTTCCAGAACCAAACTGATCTTCTGGGCGACCCTTTGATCCATCTTGCTGATACTGTGTCTCATCATCTGGTGCACCACTGGGGCCGGTATCTAGACCCCTGCCATGGTCTGATCCTGCACTGTATCTGTCATTACGGTCACCATTTGGTGTTCTTGGATCTCTCTTAGATCGAGTATTGTTTTGAGATGAGGGTGGTGGTGGAAACATTTGTGGCATGCCAACTGGTCTACCAGGCCGAGGGTTTGGTGCTGCAGGTCCAATCCCTCCCATAAAAGGGCCTCGTCCTGGACCCATCATCATCCCAAATCCATTACCTGGAAACACACCTCCTGGTTGAGGAGGTCGACCTGGAAACATCATGCCAGATGGACCTGTAAAGTCACCAGAAAACCTAGGACCATATGGAGCAAAACCTCGGGGAGCCACACCATAGAGATCTGGCATTGGAAATCCATCAGGTGTTACTGGTCCATAAGAAAACCCATCGGCCCCCATCATCATAGGAGGAAAACCTCGCATCCCAGGCATCGGTCTGGCACCGCGTGCCATTGGCATCTGAGGAGGCCACGGCATCATTCCTCTACCTCTCCCTCTACCCTGACTTGCAGACCCAAAGCTCTCATCCTCCTCATCACTTTCCTCTTCTTCCTCTTCTTCGTTATCCTCAAACGGGACAATGTCTGGGTTATCCCCGCCATTCTCTGGACTGACTCCCTTGGCCTTTTCCTCTTCTCGTTTTGTTTCTGCTGCAACTGATACTGCCTGCAGTTCAAAAATAAGACACAAAAAATATATAGGTTCAATTACAGCCACATCCAATAAATTAATCAAGTGGGCATGTTGCAATGCAGAGAAATGTTTTTCATCCAATAAACAATCTATCAAAACTCTGTCTAAGTAATTCATCCAGTAAATAGTTTTACCATTAACAACTGACTATTATGCAGAAAGATGTCTGCAGTAAACTAAACATACAATTCCTTCTTAACCATGAAGAAAAGTACTCGGACATCAATTTCAAATTCCAAGTTCTTCTACTTAATAAAATGTAAATATTTCCGTTCTCAAGCAGTTAACCCTACATAAGCAATCCAAACTACCACATATTTTTCCTTTTTCTGCAATAGACCTTAAGAAGATGCTTCACTTTGCAATATTAGAAAACAATCAGAATTACACAATCAAAATGGATGCATTTACAGAACTTGACCCTTGTGTGTGTATAATTAGAAGTACATAATGAATGACCAGTTCCTTGCAGCACCTTAGCCGGCTAAAAATGACGGCAAAATGCAATATCAAGAGAACAATTAACATTATTTCTATTATTTCAAAGTTTAAAATAGCACCATACCATTAGATCACTATCTGGTTCAAGATAAAGTAGGGAAGCCAACTGCTCACCGATAGAGGGTTCTAACTCCTGACAATCTCTACTAATCTGCAATTACACAGAGTGTAACAACAACAGATAATTATACACTAAAATTGTTGAAAAACCTGAGTATTACATGTGTTACATAGCATAGCAAGAAGCACAATCTATATATATATATATATATATATATATATAGATATATATATTCAGATAAAGTATAAAATCATAATAGGGCATTTTTGAAATGGTATTAAAGAGCATAATACAGATTGATCAGATAGCATTTCTATACTGCACAATTATAACAATTTTCAATGCACAAGGAAAAATATACACATAACTCACATCAATGGTTATTCTCAAAACAGAAGATAGAGAATAAACTTTTTCCATCTAAATGCTGAAAATTCTAAAAAAACCCTATGTGTAAAATGTAAAATGCAGCAAAGATTTCAGATAATCGAAATACCTTCACCGGCAAGTTCTCATTGTAAGGGTTTCTCAAATGCCGTGTTTTATGGAAGGACAATTCACATAGCTGCACACAGAAAATTAGGATTTATCATCAGCGAATATTTCTTTATAAATTCAAATAAATGATATAATCAAGTATATGAACATACAGAGTCAACTTAGTATATACGAAGTATTGTAATCATACCAATTTTGAGCATTTTGACACCTAGAATTATAAGTCAATAAAGATAATATAGGATAAACTTTAAGAAAATGATACTTTTTTGAAATAAATAAACTGAAAGAAAACAGGATACACTTCCACTGGCATATGTCAACACAAAACTTGAACTTGTAATAATTAAAGACCAACAATAAAACGGAAATGTATAGTAACACTTCAATAATTACTTAAAGTAAATCAGTCGAGTTCATGGTCACTTGATTCTCAACATATATGTACTAGAGACCAGTTCATTTAACATCAAGTGGAAGACATTACAACTTCTAGTACGGTACATAAGGATATTTGTTATGAGTAAAACTACATTCAATATACCATTATTATTTAATAGACATCAAAGCTAATCACACCAACTGGAATCAAGTCACCATTAACTCAGTAGATTCTAAAATTAGAATGAGACTGATAGTATATATGTCCATTTTCCAATTTATAGATCTTAAAATTGAATTAATATTCAGAAAGATAGAAAAATGCATGAAGAATTAAAACTACATTGACTTTTTCATAAGAAATTGTACTTTTAACCATTTGACTGAGAAATTTCGCCCATAGTGCGCAGTCCCATGAGCATATTTCCAGTTCCCTCCACCCATAGATCCACCTATTTTTGATGTCATCTTGGCACAACCCTAACAACCAATAATTCTTCCCGGTTCAACATCTTGAAAAAAGCCTAATAAATTGTTGGCGTTAAGAGAAGTGACTTAAATAAGATGGTGATTTGAAAACTACCTGGAAATGCCGAGTCCGGTTGACAGAGAAAATTAAAATAACATTTTCAGCGGAGTCAAAAGCATCATTTAGTTTAGATTCGTTGCTCCTTTGAGTTGCCCAAACTCCTTGTTGTACAGACAACTCCAGATTTTCCCGATTGCAGCTTTTGACAATAAAGTACCTAATGTATAACATTTGAGAAAGACAAGTGTGAATATCTCAAATCATCAAAAAGAGCAAACATAAACATGAAAATTCAAAACAAATGAGATGCATACAAAATTAGTCAAAGAGCACTCAACCATGATTGGGCGCACACATATATATACACATTCATAAAAAACTTTTAATGTTATTACAAAATGGATTACACACAATCATTTACAATACTGCCTTTTTTCTTAATTTTGTATACAATTTCTAAATCTTCTACATACAATCATCTCATAAAATAAATACCAGCAACTATTGTCGACATAATTTCAGTACCAATTCATTTATAAATATACATTAATAAGCTAGACATGAAGTGGTAAAGAAAGAATACCAACTTGGTCTTCGACCAGTATGGTGAATGCAGAAAGAGGTATTCCCCCTAGAGCTCAGCTTTGACTGTTTTAACAAAATCCACAATTTCGTGAACAGAAACACAGTTTACTGCAACTGTGCTACTCTGACATATGACTCTTTAATTTAAATTATAAAACTTAAATAATCAACAAGCAATCTAAAACTGTATAATAATCCATTAAAGAGATTGTTAAGGAGTCAGACCTCATTGCTATACTTACACAAACATCATGGACAGCCTTCTCACTGACAACATCATATCACAATTCTAGATACATCAATTAATAGTAAGGTCACTTTCCCAACCCATTGTCATATATGAATCCAAAAAGATGGTAGCATCTAATTTGTAGTTAAAATTGATGTCCTTAATCACACAAGAAACAGTTTTCGTGCTATTTTTGTCAAACAATTAAAAAAATGAAAAAAAAAATCCAAGTAACATTACTACGAGTAGAACTTTAATATGGTCACCACATTATCATGCAACACAATGTAAAGTGTAATCATGACATCAAGAAAACCAATTGAGCCACAGGAAATCAGCAATAGACAATCCATACCATCCACTAGACTCACTACAAAGTTTAAGATGTGAACATGCCAACAAGAGGGAAACACATTTTAATGCTACTATATACTCGATACATTCACCATCTTTATTCATATCAATTTCTTTCTAAAGTGACCTAGCTTATTTTATCTTACCTATATAAGTTATTACATTATCAACAAAAACGACAGTAACCTATAAGATGAAGACATTAATTAAACTTTAGGAATATATTCATATAAGTTTTTTTACCATAGAACATATTAATTCAGTCATACAAAAAGCTATGTGTTCAATACTCATTCAGTCATGCAAAGAGCTTTTAAGGTTAAGCATACTATGTGATACAATAAATGGAGAAAGAAAAAAGACAAGAACATGTAAGAAACCACTGGTAGTTAAGGCATCAAAGGCAACACGTATAGAAAAAGAAAAAAAAAAAGTAAAATAAAATAATAATAATAATAATAAATCAACTTCCTAACGCAACTATTCCTAATCACCTTTACAATAGAACTATTCCAATATAGAAAGGGAGTAATATTTGTTTTTTATGTTGTTAGAAAGTAATCTCTTGAATATGTTACATAGTTAAATGAGCGGAAGACTCAATATTTGGGCTGCAACCATGCAGCAAATCTATGCAGATAGCACAAGGCCATGTGTTAACTTGCCTTATTTGATAAGCTGACACTCTCTCCTATTAGTTTATAGCTTATACTCTTAGATAAATTGGCTGCTAACTGTCAATGATCTACTCTGTCATAAATAACACAACATATCAATTCAGTAGCTCTAAAATAAAACAAAACACAAACCTTCGAAATAAAACTAAAATGGGAACAATATGGTTATACCAAAACTCTCATATCCTCCAACCTCCTCTAATAAAATAAAACATGGAAGTCTATATCTTATCAACGTTCTAGATAGCAATAGCACCGAATGATATTATGAACCTCAGCTGTGCACAATATCTAGGAATTCTGAAATCAAATGATCAAATCAAACCTCTCATCCTAAAAAAAAAAAAAAAAAAGAATGGATCAAACCCCTCACTCTTGCTCATCAAAGAAACTCCCATACATCTAATTCTATTGAAGAGTAAATTTCCACCTTTCTTCATCTTAAAATAGTTCAATAACATCTTACTATCTTCCTACATCCAAAATTCACTAATTCCGTACCGAAATGGCCAACATTCACATATATAACCTCAAACTTTCCATTTCCTACCCCTATTAAATAGTTAAAAACGTTAGTGAGGTGAAAAATCATTTTCTCATATTTATCTGAATAACTTAGTCACACCAACAATTAAAGGAAGAAAATAAGCATTCCTAATTCCACAAATAACACATACCCTTACAGAAGTTATCTAACAAGAGGGGAACTCAATTACAAAACCAATTAGCACTACAACGAAGCCACAATATAGTACAGCGTTTCTATGGTGTTGTAATTTACTAACTCCATAAAATTTAGAAAAAAAAAAAAAAAAAAAATCAGTGATGAAAGGAAAAGACTGGAAATGCACAAACCAGAAGCATGAAGTTAAAGATGAACCATGAAATAAAACCAAAGGTGAATCTTTCTATAATATACAGGTTTAGTCAATTAAATGCAGAAAAATATAAAACCAAACCCTCTGTATAAATGGATAAATTAATCCCAAGAGAAAAAGGAAAAAAAAAAAAAAAATTCTCTTCAAATAAACCTGTTATAGAAAAAATAACTAGTAGAAAGAAGAGCTTTTGTAAATGAAAGTGAAGAAAATTTTTAACCTAAAGAAAAAAAAAGTATGAAAATTCAATCAAGTTTTGCATTGTCATATTCAATGACGAAAAGCGAAAACAGGTAAAAACCAAAAAATAAAAAAATAAAAAAAATTGATAAATACAAATAAAAACGAGGGGTAGTTCACATGAATTCCTCAAAAAATTTACTTGAATCAAAACTTTAAAATACAGGCACAGCTCTAACCCCTACTTCCTTTATGCCTTGTGTCCAGCTGAAATGTCACCACGTCCAAGAGGGAACATGGTTACACATAAGCATCAAAACAGATAGCATTTATTGAAAAGTAAAAGCAAATGAAAGTTCCATTAACTATTAAATCTTATTGCTTTGGCAATCGAAGAGAAAATGTACTTCAAAATAACACTAAAATTCTATTGTCAGTCACGTCAGAAACTAATTACAGCATATAGATTTGAAAAGAACACAATAATTTGGGTAATTACCAGCAGAATTACGGACTTCTCTTAATGATGTCCAAATAAAATACAAAATTGATTTACATAACCTAGTTATAGACCGCAGAACTCTGAACACACCTAGAAATTCCTGGGGGCAAAGGAGTAGCAGCATTTCTGTTCGCCTGATTTGGCACGGCAGCATTGGGAACATTCTGTATCTGAGACTGCCCACCCTGTTGCTGAGGTTGTTGAACTTGCTGCTGTTGCTGCATTACATTAATAGCCTCCATTGTGGGGGGTTTTCCAGCGGCACCCTGAATATTAGCATTAGCCACTTGTGTGAACTGTTGTTTTTCCGCTTGTTGGGGAAAGTTGCCCCTTTGTTGGAAAAATTTGTTAGAGGTGCCATGGTTATACGAACCAATTTGCTGGATCTTCTGAAGAACTTCTTCCACTGAAGGTGGAGGTCCTGGCAACTTAACATGCCTATACCGGCAGTCAGGACCATTCGGACAGAATCCAAGCTTGTACCTACATACATCAAACTCTAATCAATAATATTAAAAATATCGACTATATGAATACATCATATGCTGTATGTTCTTCTGCAAGCAACTAAAAGTTACTCAATAAACTTGAACCAAGGCAACACTTCCTCTCTCAACAATAACATCACAAACACTAAACAACAAAAATGAAAATCGAAGTAACAACTAATGAGCCAAAGAAACTGATCATCACCCAAAATAACGCTAATCGGATCTTTAACCCCAAAACACATTGAATTAAAGACTTACATATTACACTCCTTGATATCCTCATTGGTGTGTTTATACACGCAATCTTGCTCGCGGCACTCTCCAAACATCCTAAAGAAACGACAAACCGGCATCCGCGACTTATCGTACTGGTGAAGGAACCCGCAGGCATCGCCTTTCATACAAAGGCTACGAAGCCAGTGCCGGCAAACGGTCTGCCGAAAGCTCCGCCTACCGGACTGGTTGGCGTGCTGTTGGGAGAGATCGGGAGCAGGAACGTTGCCGACAGAGGAAGGGACAGAAGAGTTGACATTTTGCGGCATGGAGGAATCGGTTTGGATGACGGGATTGGAAGCCGTGGGAATTGCGGGACCGGCATCGAGACCGCCCTCGAAGTCGAAGCTGAGAACTCCTTCGGGGTCCTCCATCTACGTAAATTAGGGTTTAGATTTTTGTAATTGTTGAGGTGATTGAAGAGCGTATGCAGTGCAGGTGCAATCAGGTCTGTCGAAAAGCTGTGTATGGTATCCGTCGTTTAGAAGCTGCAGGGTTTTTGAGGGAGTGACCACCGCTGTATGGTGAGGTTTTTTCAATAAAAAATTTAAAATGATTAATTAATTAAAATTACACAGAAGGTTATTGAGAAAAAATATTTATGTTTTTGGACCAAATTTACTGAAATCATTATAAGTTCTAAAAAATTCTATTTAGGGACTCATTTTATTCCATATGTTTATATTTTGTTTGTTGATTAGTAAATTTTATAATTTTATATAAAATTAAAATATTAAAAAATATATAAATATAATATAAATTTTAATTATATTTTATTATTATTTTATTAATAAATTAATATATATATATATACTCTTATAAGGTTTTCAAACTACTATTATAAAAATAATTCATAAATTATTTTAAAATAAATAAATAAACCAATCAATTAATCCGTATTAATTCCAATTGAAATTGAAAATAATAATTATTATAAATATATATTGCATGACATTGTAACGTAATTAAATCTCTATAATTTGTATAATTCAATAAAAAAAAAGAAAAAATTACAGAAAATAACCAAAAAAAAAAGTTTGAAATTTCAAAACTAATCCAACAAAGTTCTATTTATATTTTTAATCTATTAAAATTTTATTTTTTCAAAAATAGCCCTTCACAGCTTGTGAAGGACTCTCTTCACACATGTGAAGGGCTATTTAAACTATTTTTGAAAAGTTAAAGTTTCAAAGATTATTTTAAAACTGGGCTATGTAATGTAAATAAAAATTATAAAATGCTAAAAATAAAATTCTCCTGGGGTTTCTTTTTTCCATCAATATAAATAGACAAGCACATAAAATACAATATGGCTGAACTTATAAACAGCATATCATATTTTACACGAAATTAGTAACGACGCGACCTCTCAACATGAAAAGGAACAGTATCAGGCAGACAAGCTGGTAGAATTTAGTTTATCTTTATTGCAATGAAGTTAATCACAATAAATATAGGTTACATAGAACAAGCTAGTTTACCAATCTAATCCCAGATCTTTGGCAAGATAGAGCTTGTTAATGTATAAAATAACAGGAGCAGATGAAGTTATATAGGACTGCATCTGGATCTTCGCTGAGGTCTCTGGAAAAATAAATTTAAAGAAAAAAATTATTAACATGTGGAAGCACTGAGTATACTTCTAAAACTTATACTTCTAAAACTAATTAGTTCAAGGATAATCAGTGATTAATGTAATGCAAAGGCAAACAATGTTTTCAACTTATCCAAACTTCAAGTCAAAAAGCCATATAAGCATTGGCACAACAAACAACTCTATGAGTTCTTTGAGGCCAATCCAAAATTTATAGATTAAGACATCAGCAAAGACAAACCCAAGTCATATAGGCACAGAGCAGCAATTTGACCAAGAACATATTCACCACTTCTCTTCATACATTTTTTATATGTCAGCTACTGAAAACTGAAAATTTCAGGCCAAAATGCAGTTCCCTAACTCTCATCACAATGATTACCAAATATCTTTAGTTATTCATCCGTTCCATAATCCATTTTACTGTCTGGTAGGTATCAACAAAATTTAAAGACATCGAGAAATAAGGTTTTGTATATAGATAGAGATATGTATGTATTTATGTCTATAGGCATCCATGTATTGCATGAAAGATCCATTTTCATATGAAAAATTGGGGAAAAAATGATAGAAGGAAAACTAGCATTAAACATATAGCAATTAAAAAGAAAACAAAAACTTGAGCAATAAAACAATAAAAAGAGACCAAGACAAACATCAAACAGCAAAAACAAGTGAACATTAAGAAAGGAACTCACCATCTTCATTCAGCTTACTAAGAAGTTGAGCTCTTGTCGGAAGGGCATACATCCCCGCGGCTACAGCTTTTCTAATAGCCCATCCATGATGGGGTGCAAATACTTGAGCATAAGCTTTAGAGGCTGGATCTTTCAAAGAATTACCTCTGCCATAAAGAGAGATAAACTATATGAAAAAACAATGCTTCTAATCAAATAAGAAATAAAATTTTATTAAGATACAAAGCAATGAAGTATATCGACGAATGTTGAAACCTATATTCTCAAAATAAAGAAACAAAACTGAAAAATAAAAATAAGAACATTTAAACAGCAAAGCAACAGCCTTCCATAAGTGTAAAGAGAAATAAAGAAAAGAAAACGAAATCATAAGCCAGGCTTCCATTTTCATATGTGAACCTTCTAAGTCCATTCTCCCCAAATATCATCCCCATAAAATGTGAAATTAAGTAATCTAAATTTCTTTTCTACTCCACCAAGAACTTAATCATACAAGTTTATCCTATTTTTAGTTTTACACACATACAAAGAATTAGGAGCAGTCTGCTTTTAAGCAACCAACAAAAACAATTTGCTCTGGAGGTCACCAATAATCAAACAAGGTTAAATAGGATTCAACCGGTGCACAGCATTTATACACACCAATAAGAAAACAATATATGTATTGTAACAAGTAGTAACCTAATTGCTAGATCCGAAAGATCTGCAACTAGGATGCAAAGACAAGTATCTAGTCCCTCCCATGCTATCAGCACACATGGAAAATAATCACAAGAGAAACTAGAACAGGAGAAGCATCAGTTCATCACTTATAGAACACAACACTTTCACATGGTACAAATTTGGAAAGTAATATCAAATTCTACTTCTAGTTTCTCATGCAGCATAAGAATGTTCAGATAAAAGGAGAAACAATATTTCTTCAACAATTTCATCTAGTTAAACTCAAATCAGCTCCAAATTATCTTATGATCTAAAGCTCAACCTCTTCAAATTGTTTTCCAGGTACATAAAAATCATTTTGAAAAAATAATAAAAATTATAAGTTGGTTCTAAACCAACTGTGAGATCAATTTCAACCGCTTAATGATGAAGTAAATTTTACCAATAAAAAATGAACTATTTATGTTGAACTCATATTACCATAACTATACTTACTTCACACAAAATCACCAATTAATCTATTGGTTACCTATAGCCACATTGAAAAGAACCTTAGAAATTCATCAATTAGGCTACTACAGACATGAAAACTATTCCATCAGATACGCCTGTATTCACAAGTATAAATAGTCTTGAACTTTCAGCTTCTACTGACCAACTTCCCACTATCCAAATATGGCAGTTTCATAGGTGATCCAAGAAAACATCTCAAATTACATGTTAACTCATATACAACTCAAACCTAAATCACATCCTATTTCTTATAAGTAGAACTTTTCCTGCCCAAAGCTGACATCTTAACCCAAACTTTTCATGCAAATTAAAATCTAGAAAGAAAAAAATGGAATCAATCAGATAAAGAGTGCTACTTCAAACAGCATAATCATTCGAAAAGCTTTTCTCAACATCAAATTGCCTGAAGTATTACTTAGGTTTTCTCACAGGTGTGAATTCTAGCGTCTTACAAAAGCAAATCATAATCCGATGAATCAAGACTCACCTCCAAAAGGAAGCATTTGAAGGACTTCAATGCAACAACTAATCAGACAGATTTTCAATCGCATAGATTCTATTACACAACCTAGACCTATTAAACAACAGAAAACTCACAGAACAATCAAATTGCAAAATAAAACACTTTCAATCAAATCAAACGAATGAGAAATCAACTCACTCAGTAGCTATAATTTCTTCAAAAAGAACCTTAACCATATCAAGTCCACGCTTCACTCTCAAAAGATTCCTAGTATGACTCCCAGCTTTCCTCACGCAATTGTCTTCAACATCCCTATCAATCATATCTTTCAAACTCCCAATTGAATTCGAAGCAGCTGCTAGATCACGAACCTTAGCGACGTAATCCATCTCGGCAAACTTAAAAGCGATACCAAGGCAACCGAATAGAGGAGAGACGAGAGAGCAAGCGTGAGAAAACGGCGACAACTCCATGTCGTCGGCATCAGATGTCGACGTGGCAGCAAGGTCCTTGAAGGCATCAGCGATTTTTCTGAGTGGCTTATCGTTGCTGTTCACTATAGCCGCCATTTGAAGATGAAACCCTATTAGTTTTCACTCCTTCCTTCGCTCAGACCGTTGTTGATCGTAGAAGCATCTTCTAGATCACTTGGTCAGAACAGAAGGAATCTCATTCGCTGAAGCAACAAGCAACTTTACTTGATGTAGTATTTTACTTGTTTAACAATCTGGCCCGTTTGTACATTTGTACATGGTAATTGCACACCGATTTGATACTACTCAAATATAACAGAACAGTAACTTCTACCCGTTTGTACATTTGTACATGGTAATTGCACACCGATTTGATACTACTCAAATATAACAGAACAGTAACTTCTACATGAGTGTGCATCAAAACAAAACCAAATTGAAACCAACTGATTAAATTAACTTTTACTTTTTATATTAAAATAAAATAAATAAATAAATAAATAAAACTATGTTGAACCATTTTTATATCCGGCACATTTGGTAAATAAACATTATAAAAATAAAAGTAAGTGAGGTTCTTATGTATACTAAAAATACTAAACTCTGTAACCATAATTTTATAAAAGAATTGAAACCAGTAAAAGTATTAATTTTTTTAAAAAATTAAAAATAAAAATTATAGAAATATTAAGAAGCTTATCTATTGAAATTAATTAAAAAAAATAAAAATTACAGAAATATTAAAAAGTTTATCCACTGAAATTGGTATGAAAAAAGAGGTTGGATCCAAATTTCCGAACTCAAAATTCCATATTTTCCATTAAAATTGGCTGGTCGCGGGTAGGGCCAAATCTCTTTCTTAAATTCCTTGGCCTTAATTCTTCTAAATTTCTTGACGTTTTCTGGTCCATATTTCTTCGCATTTCCGATGACTGGAATAGAAAGAAGGTGGGTAACATTGTCAAATATAATCTGCTCTTCCACGTTCATATTAGTCCATTCCGATTTAGAAGCATCTAATTTCCATAGCTCATACCGCACTGGAACATCAAATCTCCATTGAATCCGACAAACATGTTATCAGATTTTGTAAATTCTCGAATTCTTGGAAAGTCTGAAAACAGTTTCCATTCTTCATTCTTCAAATCAAAATCATATATCTTTGCTGGACCATAGTTCCTTCTCGGATGTCCATCAGGTGTCTTACACCTCCGGATATAACCAAAAATAGACCCAATCCTTGCAGTATCTCATCTGTCTCACCCATCCTCTCGTTCTTAGTCCTAATAACCGAATCTTCCTCCATGATTTATCCCCGATTTTACATATTCGAATCTGAAGAGGATTGTAAAAGTCGGACTGAGGACGAACGATGATTGTACAGTCCGGAGACGTGGGAATCGAAGAAAACATGGCTTCTCTGGCGCCTTCTCTTTCGTCGAGTGGAGGCAATTCGATGATTTCATTTGAGAAAGGACTGTAAAAGAAAAGTGATCCAATGCTTTTATGGTGTGAGAAAAGTGCCCAGCCGTTTTTTGAAAACAGATATCGACATCCTGTGATGCCTTTATTTACCCAACCGTTTTCAAGGAGTGGAGGTGTTGATTGCAGAGTGTAGATTCTCTGAGCTTTTGGATCGCAAATTTGATGAGGTTGTTTTGATGGAACATCATCCATGGTAGAACCTCCTCGTGTTTGATGCTGAAATTGTTGTGAACGGTCTGGTATAGCGTTTTGCATGATAGCTTCAGCGACACTCTTTGTGATTCGATCAGCGATACTCTTTCTGATTCGATCAGTTTTTCTGCGATCAGGTTCAGAATATCATTGGACATAAGGATCATACTCTTCGCGGATTGTTTTTCGCTTTTCAGGATTCTTTTGCTCATTGTATTGTTTAGTGGATTAGGATGCTCAATTAATCCCCTTTCAATTTTATTTATAGAGTTTTTAATCACATCATGTATATTCTTCTTTCTTTTCAGTTTTCCAGTCTAATATAAATTTCCTAATTTCATTGGTGTTTCTATTTTTTATTATTTTTTTTAAGTTTTATTTTTTTAAAAAAATTTATATATATATAAATTAATATATAATTAAATTTATTCATATTTTTATATCTATTTGTATCTATCACACTACACAGCACCTCACCTCACCCAACCCTGAGCCTTGCGAATCTGCTTTGCTTGCAGTCCAAGCAACCAAAATGCCAGCCCAATCATCAAAACGATGGTCGTGCCGTGCCCAACACATCACAGATGGGGACTCATCGAAGATAAAGAAATTGGATGCAGTTTGCTCATCAGAAGTAGCAGATTGGTACTCTTCCGTTATTTCAAAACCCGACTCCAATAAACCCAATCCCTTGAGTATTCCATTTACAACTCCAAATGTCCACGACGTTACTCGTAGTCGGAGCTAGCAACTTCCAGAGCTTTATCAAGAGAGTTTGATAGCAAGCGTTGAAAACCATTGTTTCCTTTCAAAGCCTGAGTAGCTGATTGAATGAATTGCTTTGTATTCCCAAATCTTTCTAGTTTTAGTTTAATAAAGGTGAGTTATACATCTGCTAGATATTTGAGAGGCTTGGTAAAAACCTTATTTCTGAAACTGGTCAAGTTACTTTCCTTCCTGCTGTGTTGAACCATTTTGATGCATCTGTCTTTTCTAGCATAACATGTACATGTCTTTTCTAGCATAACATGTACAGCCCATCCAATAACGTGCCTAATTGAATATTTTTATGCATTATCTAATGGTAAAATAGTTTCATAAAAGAAATAAAAATATGTAAAAGCATTAAATCCAAATTCTTTATATAATTTATTTGGATTCCAAATAATGTCTACATTCATTTAAAAGTTAAGATTAGTTTGAAAAGGAGGCTGGATTCAAAATTCAGATCTCAAAACTCTATTTTTCAAATTATAATATTTAGGATAGGGCCAAATTTTCTTCAATTCCTTAGCCTTAATTCCTCCTCCTGGTCCAAATTCCTTGACGTTTCCGGTGTTTCCTGGTCCAAGTTCCTTTGCGTTTCCGGTAGCAGGAATCGATAAAAGATGTGTAACATAGTTAAATATAATCTGCTCTTCAACGCCACTATTAGTCCATTCCTGTGTAGTCGCATCAAATCTCCGCAGACTTACGGTACTGCAACATCAGATCTCCATCGAATCCAGCAAACATATGATCAAAATTTAGAAGATCTCCGTAGCCTGGTAAGCCCGAGAACAGTTTCCATTCTTCATTCTTCAAATCAAAACCATATATGTTTGTCAGACCATACATCTCTTCCGGAGGTACACCACATTCCGGACATAACCAAAAGTAGATCCAATCCCTACAATAACACATCTGTCTCACCCATTTTTCCGCTCCTACATTTGATAATCGAACTTTCTTCCATGATTTATCCCCCTTTCTGCACATCCGAAACTGAAGAGGATGGCTACGCTCGGATGAACTGGAAGGACGAACGATGGTTATACAGTCCGGAGAAGTGGGAATCGACGAAAACATTGCTTCTCTGGCGCACTCTCCTCGGGGAAGGCGAGGTAATTTGATGAGAAAGGACTGTAGAAGGACAGTAATCCAACAGTTTTAGGGTGTGGGAAAAGTGTTCCATGGTTTGAGAAAAGTGCCCAGCCGTTTTTCGAAAACAGACAGCGTGTGGTGTTTGTGTCTTTGTTTATCCAACCGTTTTCAACGAGCGGTGGTGTTGATTTCAGAGTGTAAACTCTCTGCGCTTCTGGATCGAGAAGCTTGATGTGGTTGTTTTGATGGAACATCATCCATGGTAGAACGTCCTCGCGTTTGTTGTTGAAATTGTTGTGAACGACGTCGTATAGCTTTCTGCATGATAGCTTCAGTGACACTCTATCTTATTCGATCAGTTTTTCTACCATCAGGTTCAGAATGTCATTGGACATGAGAGTCATACTCATGCTCTTCGCTATTGGCTTTTCCAGTGGCGGATCCAAAATTTTCGAGGTGGGAAAATTTTATTTAATGAATTTTAAAATTTGTTTATAAATTATAAAAATTATTAATTTTTATATATTCTTAACTCAATATTGTTTATAACTTCAATTTTTTTTTATAATTAAATTACTAAATAAAAATTATCATATTAAAACACCCACTATAAAATTTTATATGTATTATCAATTATACTAGCAATTTGAACATAAAATAATATTACGGTAATTTTTTTTACTCTCCAAATTTATCCTTTATATAATGAATTATTAGTTAAATATTGTAAGAGATAATGAAATTTTATAAATTTATGAAATATATATAGATATATTAACTTCTATTTAATCTTTCATTTAAATACTTTATCCACTCTCACTTGTGCTTATCCAAAATTTTTAAAATTCCAACACAAATATTATAAACACTGCCTAGAAAAATGGGGACATTTTGTCCCCCATTTGATTCACTAGATCCGCCTCTGCGCTTTTCGCTGTCCCTTCTTCTCTTGTTGTTTGGTTGATTCTGAGCTCAGCTAATCACTTTCGAGTTTTAGTTATAGAGTTTTTGATCACACCAAGTATACTAATTTGATACGGACAAATTTTTCTAATCTGATTTGATTTAAAATATATTTTATAAAGTTTTATTTTTATTTTTTATGCCATCCAAAATGACACCTCTGTTAAAAAAGTGAAGCAAAACCAACATTTATATATCCACACCACCTAATAAAATGATGTCTTCTGTGAGGAGCCCGATAACAAAACATTTTGGGTGGGGTAGAAGGAGCGGAACTCTGTCTAATATTTTTATATATCCAATGTTTTTTTTGGACGTGAACTTGATTTTTTGTCATAGAACCAGCGACAAAATTGGCATCGGAGGCGGATGATAATGAGTATGTTTTGGTGGATCCGCCGATTGATAGTATGACTTCGATGCCTTTCCTTTGACAGTAGCGAATGTGGTTGGTGTTTGATTGACAGCCGTTGGATGCTGGGTTGCCGTGTCCTGCTAAGTTGAGTTGTGGCGTTCTGTATGTTGACGATTTTGTAGAGTCCTGTTGCACATGTTTCTCTCGCCGTTTTGGCCCCAGTAAGTGACTATGATTCCGGCTTCGGATAGGAGAAACAGAGCAAGACAAGACAAGGATTATTGTTGATTTGGTGTCCATTTTAGTTGGTGATGAAGATTGGTTTGGAGAAGGGTATTGATAGTGTGTTTTGGGATGTGTTTATGGCTTTGCTTTTGACATAGAGGGCAATGTAGTTTACTTTGAAATGGAAACATGTGATTAAGTTTATAGGGCCCACGGCTGTTATTCCTGTTGTTCCTATGGTTAAACAGAGGAAACATGGGATTAAGTTTGACTCAGGGTCCGTTTGGATAGATTGATTTTTGACTTCCAGCTTCGGAAAGCTGTTTCAGATAGTATTCGGATAACTGTCAGAAGTCTTTTTGGCTTCTCAGAAACTCTTCCGGATGAAATAAAAAATATTGACTTCCTGAAAATGAAAATGGCTTCTGCTTCTCTTCTTCTACGGACAGAAGTTTACGGACAGAAGTTAAAAGTAGAAGCAATCCCAAATAATGTTAGGGTTGACAAAAATTGGTATTCAATATACTAGTTTTTATTTGGAAGCTGAGAAAGATTTGAAGACTCTTTTGGAAGTGAAAGATTTGAAGACTGTTTTGGAAGTATTATATTTGACTAGGAATAGTATTTATGGCTTATTAGAATTGCAATTAGGAAAGAATCTTTTTCCTCTTTTTAGGAATTCTAGTAATAATAGGTTTCCTAGTTTATTATGATTTACTTGGTAAGTAAATCATTGTTCACTATAAATATGATGTTGTAGTATTCAATTGTAGAGACACAAATTGAGAGATCCTGAGTGTCTTGTGAGTTTCTTTCTTGTGAGCTTGGGTGAGACTTGTAATTGAGTTAGAGAGTGTTTTCTGGTTGTGGCTGTAATATCTTTTGCTACATAGTGAAAATCTCTGTCCGTCCTGACGTCCGTGATTTTTTCCTGTTTTTGGGTTTCCACGTAATCTTGGTGCGTTAATATTTTGTTTCTTATCTTTTGTTTTGTTTACTTATTGATCGAGACAAATAAAGCCTCAATTGTTTTTTAGTGAGTTGAGTGGTAAACAGATTTGAGACTCTTTAGAGGTTTTAATTACTCGAAAATTTTCAGAATTCCTTTTTGCAACCTTTTGTCCGCGCTATGTGTTTGATTGAATTCATACATGATTAACTTTCCGATATTTTCCATACCAATTTTGTTGAGAATTTGGTCCCTGGGAGCGATGAGTGTGCATACTATAGCTTCACAGGTTGTCCTCTGAAGCACGCCACCACCGTTACCTGAGAAAGAGAATGATTTCGGAAGCTGTAGCATTTCGCCAAGCCGATCCATGACGATGTTTTCAAGCTCGGTTGCAGCTTAAGTTCTAAGTTTAGTTGGTGGTGATATTGATAAGACATTATGATAGGATTACACTTTGAACAAGGGAAAGTGGAAATGGAACAGATTTTTCTAAAATTTGAGTAGACCTCCCAAATTAATCCTTATGTTACATTTCAGTTTCTCCACGGATTATAAAGTTCATATATATTTTTAATCCTAATATGTTAATGAAATTATACAAGAAGTGAGTGAAAATTATATAAAGTCAATGGGTATTTTAATCTATTCACCTTAGAGCATCTGCAAATGTCAACTATAATCCATGTTCGTGAAATCAAAAATCGGAATCGGATCACTGACCACTTCCAAGCGGGGTCAGGCGGTGTTGACTATCGGTCAATATTTGATTTTGTCTGAAATTAAATTTAATAAAAAATTTAATATTTATTTAATTTTGAAAAGAAAAAAATATAACTTTATTATTTTCAATTTATTTATACTATTTCAATATCTCAACTCAATCACGTAATTTACCATCTAAAAATTCATAATATCTCATTTAATAAATAATTATATAAAATAATTTTAAATCTAACAAAGTTATAAACTCAAAAATCAAATAGAACAACAATAAAATCATCTAAAAATGAGAAGAAACTGAATGAAGAATAATAAATGATCAACACGATATCATATTTCTTTATATAAAACGGGATCATTTTAGTATTGGACAAATTTTTAAGAAAATCAATCAGGGCGCTTAGGCACCGCCTAGACCGATTTGGACCGCCTAGCCCGCCTGGTTGGGCGTCTAGACCCATTACCGATTGTCACTTTCGATTATATGAAAATCGAATCGTTTGGGTCTCAAAACGCCTAGGCCCAATTTCACGAACACCGACTATAATACAACAGGAGGTTGAAAAATACATCAACAACATGGGTCCAAATATGTTAAACATGGTTAATTTGTTCGAGTCAAGAGGTAACTTTCAACATTTTGCTTTAAATGTTTTTTACTTCAAGATATTCAGATACTTGGATACTAGATAGTGGTGCCTCTAATCATATTTAAGGCAATCTGAAATTGTTTGATACAACTTATGATCTAAAGAAAGTTGTGAGTGTCATTTTGCTTAATGATTCTAGCTTGCCTGTAACTAGAGTTGGACTAGTCAAAATTTCATCAAATCTCATTCTTATTGATGTCTTTTATATACTTGGTTTCAATTTCAACCTCATTTCCATACACAAACTGACCAAAACTAAACAAATGAGATGCATTTTTCTTGACCTTTCTTGTATTTTGTAGAAGCTTCAATCTAATTCTGTGATTGTTATTGAAAGTTACTAGGAAGTCTTTACATTTTGGATCAAAACAACAGCCCTACAAGTGGTCAAGTCTCCTCCAAGCTGTCTTCTATAGCCTTGGTTAGTAACACAGGTTTTACTTTCGTTACAAAACAAGGTGATCACAAGAGTAATATTTCACAAATCTGGCATAATCGTCTTGGTCATGCTTCAGACATTGTTATTAACAATATATCTTGTGTATCAAACTATTTTGATTCATCCAAAATAAAGCCTTGTACTATCTGTCATTTGTCTAAACAACAAATGTTACTATTTGTTCAAAATTCTATCATTTCTTCACATGTTTTTGATATTGTACATGTGGATCTATGGGGTCCTTACACACAATTCTCTATTTCAGGATCACCATACTTTATAACTTTAGTTTATGATGCTAGTCGTATCACTTGGGTGTATTTCATGAAGCATAAATCTGAAACTACAAAAATTTTGTCCAACTTCATTGAGTCTTTCAAAACACAATACAATTCTCATATTAAATCTTTTAGATCTGATAATGGATGTGAGTTTATTGCTAAATCTTGTCAAGAATTGTTTTCTCAACATAGGATCTTTCATAAAAATATCTGTACCTTACACTCCCCAACAAAATGGAAGAGTTGAAAGAAAACATAAATATTTGTTGAATGTTGCTAGGAGCCTTCTGTTCCAAGCAAATCTATCATTGAAATTTTGGAGTGATGTAATACTAACATTTGTTTACATCATTAATAGGTTACCATTCTCTGTATTGAATTTTAAAACTCCATTTGAAATCTTGCATCAATAGGTACAAGATTATAGCTTCTTGAAATCCTTTAGCTGTATATGTTATGTGACAAATACACATCCATCCAAAACTAAGTTTGATGAAAAAGCTTTTGAAATCATTTTCATTGGCTATCTGCCAGGTTACAAAGCTTATAAAACATATGATGTCAAAACTCACTAAGTTCATATAAGTAGGGATGTGGTATTTTATTAAATTGTATTCCCATTTTTTGGTGAATCAGTTCATCTTTCCTATCCTTTACCCGTGACAGATCCATGTGCAGATTGTTCTGATAACCCAAGTGATCAAGGTAACTTCATCAACACTCTTTTACAAGTTTTTGAAAATGAAACACTTAAAGATATGTCTATTTCTGCTCATAATACTTCTGCCATATCAGTTGATTCCATTGTTTCCGATTTCCACTCTCCAGTTTATTTCAATAATTCAGAAACTGAGTCTTCTATTCACTCTCATTATTCTGTTGACTCTAACACCACAAACACAGCTCCAGTTCCAGAAATTAAAAGAAGCATTAGAACAAAACGACCCCTTGCTTGGCTGTCTGATTTTGTCTTCAATGTGCAGATTTCTTTAGACTCTCCAGTAGTAACAACAGACTCAGATTCTCAGCTCTTGTAGGTACCTTTGTTCTCACAATCTCACCTTTGTTTCTTGGCTAAGATTAAACCCTTACAACAACCTAACACTTACAAACAAGCTGTCCATCTTAATGAATGGCAAAAAGCAATGAACCTTGAATTATAGGCTCTGGAGACAAATAAAACTCGGGATGTTGTTGATCTCCCAGTTGGTAAAAAACTATTGGTTGCAAGTGGGTGTACAATATCAAATTAAAACCGGATGGATTTATTGATAGACACAAGGAAATAAGCTCTTCATGTCTTGAGATATTTAAGAGGTTCATATTCTCTTGGTTTATTCCATTATTTCAAATCAGCAAATGTCATTAACAACCTACAATGATACAGACTGGGCGACTTGTGTAGATACAATGAGGTCACTCACTGGTTTTTGTATTTTTCTAGGTGACTCTTATTTCATGAAAAACCAAGAAACAGCCTACAATATATTGTAGCTCTGCTGAAACTGAATATAGAGCCCTTGCTGCAACAACTCGTGAGCTTAAATGGTTGCACTGCTTACTCACTGATTTTGGCATTGCTATACCTATTCTTATTAAGCTATTTTGTGATTCACAGTCCACACTCCACATCACAGCCAATCCTACCTTTCTTGAATGAACAAAACATCTAGACATTGATTGTCACATTGTTCGAAATGAATACAAGTCAGGTTTCGTTTCTCTTACTAAAATATATGGTTCATAGCAAGTTGCTGATTTCTTTACCAAGCCTATTTCCTCTATTTGTTTTTCCTATTTGTTATCCAAGTTGGGCACCTTATCAGCTGCTCCAACATGAGAGGGGGGTGTTAAGATACATGGATCTTATATGCAGTGATAATGTTGCTTGATGTTAGTGATAGTGATGATGGTGATAGTCTGTTTTATGGAATGAAAGCCGAGAAAGCTGGAAGCTGGTTTGTTAGTTAATTAACACACCTTGTGGGCTCATTTTATTACTAAATAAACATGCCCATTTTACATAAAAAGTGAGGTCCATGTTATGTTTAATGAGTGGGGTTTACGGTAGAACCTCGATAAATGAATGTTCGGTAAATGAATAATCTCGTCTAATGAATAAATTTCTTCGGTCCAGACTTGGGCTAATGAGCTCAACGAATAACCTCGCTTAATGCATTAACGAATAAATATAAATGAAGTATATATAGTCTCTATGTAAATATAAATGAATAATTACTATATTTCAAACAATATATTTTTATTTATATAATATATCATGTGTACATTTCATCCATTGAATAATTTTCAAGCACATTAATAAGTCATATTTTTTTGAAAAATGCATCCAAAGTTGATTGCTTTTTTCCTTCCCCAAATTGTATCTTATCATTGATTTTGTGTAAAGCATGCACCACTTCTGCAATATTTTGATCTAAAATTCTAAAAACATGGATGTAATTAAAGTTTAAGTTTTAAATACATTTAAATTTAATACAAAATTATGTAATAAGATAACTAAAATTATCATATAAATGAATTATTATTCATTTTTCGATAAATAAATATTTTATTCATTAATCGATAAATAAATAATATCGCTAAACGAATATTTTTTTTTTCCCAAAGGTATTCATTTATCGAGGTTCTACTGTAATTTGTAATATTGTAAGAAGAGAAAGACTTGTAGAGTGTTTCGCATATGTACTAAAATAGATTACTGTAACTACTTCTAATTCAGTCAGTTAATGAAACAACTTTCCTTTCTCCTGTGAAAACGATATTGTTTTCTTCATGATAATCAATTTTGCATTTAAACTGCTTTACTATCTATGTAAATTAATTTTGGATTTAAAGAACATTTGCAGTGATAAGTCTATTTACGATTTTTCCACGCCCACAGCAGCAACGTGGAAATATTTTAAAAAATAGAGCTTCAATATTAAAGTCTATTTTGAATATTGAGTTGACGTAACAAATTTTAAAATAAACATCGTGCATCAGACCTTCAATTTTAAACGGTTGAACAAATATGCTGACTTAATTTTTTTATATTATTTAATTAGATTTTAAATACGTTTCATTTTTATTAATGATTTTTTATAATTTTATTTTATTTTTTAATATAAAAAAATATCACTATCAATTTGGTCTACACATTCAACAAATTTTACACATTATTTATTTTGATAATTTTTTTTATAAAAATATAAAAATATAATTTTTTTATATAAAAAACTTAAATATGCAAATCGCCTATATACTAGTGAAAGAAACTACCAGTCTGTTAATTAACACCGTTAAAACTGGAGGATTTCACCGTAATTCGAACCAGCAAAGAAATGGGCGGTATATTCAAAATTTCGTCAATGCTCCTTTACGCGCATATACACATAAAAAGCATATAAATTAAATAATTTAATTTGAAAAAAACAATTCAATAATGCTCTTTCTGTGTCGTCATCTAGAAGCTCTTCATTTTTCTCACTTCACTCTCTACTTTTTCCACTTTTTTTTTTTCCCTCACTCACTTCCTCATCTTCTTCTACTCTACTTCCACCAACTCTCACTACAAACCTTTTTCGTGTTCCTCTTCTTCTTCGCTAGATCTGACCACTGCTACACTCTCCATTTCAGGTAGTCATCTCTACTTGCTCAAGTTTCCGTTCTACATTGCACTCCTTTGCTTTTTGTTTGTTTGTCTTTCTTTTAGCTATTTCTCTAATTAGATCCAATTTTTGTTGTGAGTGACCTGGTGGTTGTGAAAACGATGATTAATTTAATAGTTTGTTGTGTGGTTAATTGTTTCATTGTTTCAGTTGTTAAGACTGATAATGATGGTTAAACTGAAAGAAGACGTAGTGTCGGCAGCTAAGTGTGAAGTGCATTCTTTATTATAGAGTTTAAACTAGAGAAGAAAGTAGAGTCTGTGAATTTGTGAATTCACTCTGTTATTTTATTTGTATTTTTGGTTGGTAGAAAATGTCTTTGTTGTTGCATTATGTTTTTAGATAGTGAAATGTTGCCCTTTTCTCTATGAGGTGTTGAGTTTGATTTGGTTGTTTTGTTATTAACTTTATTTTTGTTAGTTTTTGATAGAGAGGGATTGTGAGATGGAAGAATCAGTTGTGGAAGTGGATGAGGATCCTGGGAAGATGTTGAGGAATCCGGAGCAGGAGTCTTCTGGAAAGATAATTGCTAAATCTGGGAAAGCTAGTGGTGCTGCAATGTCTAGAGTAGCAGTGCCGAGTAGTTCTAGTATTAGAAAGAAAGGAGATGGGAAAAGTGTTTCTGATTTGAGTTCAAGTTTGACTAGACCTACTATTAGTGCTTCTCTTAAAGCTTCGAATTCGGTCCCTGTTACTAGGAGAAATAGTACTGGTGGATTGCCTGAGAAGTCGCCAATGAAGCCTACATTAAAGCAATCTGGTGTTGCCAGTTCAACTGTAGGGAAAAAGGCCAGTCCTTCACGTGCAGAGCCAGTTAGGCGGTCTCTTCCTGAACTTAGGAGAAGTCCTTTGCCTTCGGTTGTTACTAAAGCTACAAGCACGCGAGCAAGTATTTCGGAGGCTAGGAAGTCAGTTCCAGTGTCCCCTTTGAGCCGGAGTTTGAATAGGTCTACTGGGTCTGATGTCTTGAAACCAGATTCTGTCAAGAAATCTTCAATAAAGCCAGCATTGTCAGTTTCATCTTGTTCTAGAAAGGTCTCTACATCGTTGGACAGTAGTGTTAGCAGCGTGAATAAGAAGACAGTTTCCAAGGTTTCTTCTCCATCAGCTCGGTCACCTTCCATTTCTAGTGGACTCAGAAGTGGGTCCTTATCATCATCTTTGGATAGGAGCTCAAATTTATCCGGGAGGAAGAAAACTCGGACACCAGAAAGCAGGGATTCTCGACTCATAGTTCTTCCCCAGGTGGAAATTAAAGCTGGAGATGATCTGGTGAGCATCAGAATTGCAAGTTTGAAATAAAGATTTTTTATTAATCAATCAATGGTTTTTATTTTTTTATTATTATTTTTTATTTGGTGCTGAAGTACTTGTGAGAGCACTTGGCATTATGGCTTATACAATTTCTCTGTGCCCCATATTCCTAATACACATAATAAGCTATGATACCATCTCTCATTTTCATTTTATTCGTTATATGTGGCCGCAATGCTCTCTTTTCATGTATGTGTGCTTCTTAATCCAGAGATTGGATCTCAGAGGTCATAGAGTTCGAAGTCTGAATGCTAGCGGATTGAACTTGCAACCAAATCTGGAGGTAAGGCCACTGGTAGTTTCTTGTTTGTGTTCTTTTCCTTTTGTCTCAGATTGTTTGTTTATATGTTTTGTGTCCACCAGCTTGGTTCAATATGTTTGCACCTTACTTTTAAGACATGGAGAGGGATAAATATAGGATTCATATTCTTCCTCAGCCACAAGCAGGGTTTGTTACTTGTGTAATCTTGTTGAATGGAGTTGGAAATAATTCATTAGGGAAAATCAAAGCATTAAGGACTAATATGGGATGAAAACCACCTAGTCGGTTTAAAATTATTTTCAATATGTAGGTGCTATACATATTATGTAAGAGTAATAAGTATTTCCTGCTTGAAAACATCATTATCACACACTACTCTTTACATCAAGTTTTATGGAAGCATTTATATATCTCGGCTGGCATCTGGCATTGTGTTTGTTTTTCTTTTACGATAAGGAAACATGTGTTTTTGTTTCTCGAGATCATTGGTTATGCATCTAACAATTTTTGAGGAAGGTTAATCCATTCTAGCTTAGAATTACTGAGGTGGCGTTAGAGGTGTGACATGCTTTACAATGTTAGAGGTATACTAGAAATGAAAGCCATTCCTTGTGTCCAATTGAAATCTCACTCTTTGATGTGTGCCTTGTTTTATCTAGGCGATCATTATAGAAATTATTATCATTCCTTGACCTTGTTTTCCTCTTTCACCAGTTTGTTTATCTCAGAGACAACCTCCTATGTACATTGGAAGGAATTGAGATACTGAAGCGTGTGAAGGTTTGTTGTTCTGTTTATAATTATTTACTTTTCCTCTTGTGTGATCCTTCTTATGCTTCCCCTCTGTTGTACTTATAATTTTAAGAAAAAAATTGAATTCACGGTGCAATATGTTCTTTTAGTTAAATATTTGATGTTTTTGGTAGTAATAGTTTGCAAGCTTAGATTTAGTAATAAGATGGCAGCATTGTTTTCTCAGGTACTCGATCTGAGTTTCAATGAATTCAAAGGCCCAGGATTCGAGCCTCTTGAAAATTGCAAAGCCCTACAGGTTTAATATATTATCTATGTTTAGCATCAGTGAGAAATATTTGCTTAATCATTCTGTAAGCTCTTGAATTTATTTATTTATTTTTTAAAATTTTACAGCAACTTTATCTAGCCGGAAATCAAATCACTTCACTTCAGAGCCTTCCGCAACTTCCTAATTTGGAGGTAGCCTTGAAATAATTTTCAGCATTTTTATTTGTATTATTATTTTTTAAATATAACTATTTTTTCCTTATTTGGCTTGTATCATAAGGCACTTATCATCGTCTTTTCTTTTTCCTCACCCTCTCCTCTTTAGTTTCTGTCCGTTGCTCAAAACAAGTTGAAGTCTCTTTCAATGGCAAGTCAGCCTCGATTACAGGTTTGTTCCTATGTTAATATAATTCTATTACTGAACATTTAACTTGATAGTCATAATTGTATCAACCTTAATTAATTGTTCTTTGTCTTTTATTTTTCTTTTCCTCCTGTCTGTAGGTGTTAGCTGCCAGCAAAAACAAAATATCAACATTAAAGGGATTTCCTCACTTGCCTGTACTTGAGGTTCGTGTATAATATAATTGGTATCAGATGAGTGTTGTTTAAAGATAAAAGGTTCAAATTACTGCTTAAGAAACTGAAACTTGTATTGTGGACATAATGCATCTTTTATTTGTATTTTTTTATGTGCAAGATTCTTTAGTTTAAACCAATTCTGTATCTGTAAATTCAATTGAATGCTTGCAGTATTTACTAAAAGCTAAGATTTTCGTGAAGTCTGGTTTGTTTAGCTGTATGATGAGTGATGAATAAGAATAGAATATTTTAAATTCTGGTGTAACGGGTCGTGCTGTACTTTGATAAAAACAATTAAGTTCAAATCCGCTTGCAAGTTAGTTATTCATGCATCTAAAACCTCAAAGACTGCTACTTTATTGTTATTATTAATATATATTTTTATGCTGTTCAGCATCTGCGAGTTGAGGAGAATCCCATACTTAAGATGCCTCATTTAGAAGCTGCTTCCATTTTGCTTGTTGGTCCTACTTTGAAGAAGTTCAATGATAGAGGTTTGTGGATTCTCTTATTCATTTAGTTAAAGCTGTAGTACTCATGCATAAATCCCATCCACATGCACACATAACCATCTTCTTCCCTATTTATTTTTCTTTTTTAAATATTTGTTTATATTTTGATTTTAGTGTTACCTCTATAGTTATCATCCTCACTCGTATTGCTTGGATTTGAGTCCCTTCTTGGAGTTTTAATTCCCTGCTCTTTGCTGTCTCTATGATCTTTCATGTTATCCGTTACTCCTGTTATAAGTTAATTTGTTCTGATGCTCTTTCTTGATTTGGGGGATGCTGGTAGATCTGGCACGAGATGAATTAGCAATTGCAAAACGCTATCCTGCACAAGCTGCTTTGTGCATCAGAGATGGTTGGGAATTTTGCCGTCCAGAGCATGCAGCAGGTACATATCTGGGAATAGGGGGTGACATTTATTATCGCAGTAATCTGGTTTTCCAATAGATATTACTGATTACTCGTCGTTGTGCTTGGTTTTCAGTTAACTTTTATGTTGCCTCTTGTTTGTTGTTGCTTTAAAATGATCATAGCTTCAACTTTTTACTAGGTTAGTAGTAGTCACTCAGGCCTAAAGTTTATAAAGGACTGGGATAATATTCCATCTTCATATTTCATTAAATTCAATCTGTAATCCTGTCTAGTAGACTTTACATTGCTGTCATTTTCTTTTTGTGTTATTATTTAACAATAGACTACATGTGGAAGATAGAAGCAATCACAATCTACTCTTGTGGCTTAAATTGCCTTCTGACTGCTATGTAATGTTTAATGCTCCTTAATACAGATTGTGTCTCTTCTACCCTTTGATTGTTGAGTTGCAGTTTGTGAATTCAGTGGTAATTGACGCAACATGCACGATGTGCTGTTGTTATTATATCATTCATTGATAGAAAGTTTTGTAATTCTCTTTATTTTTATGAACAGATTCCACATTTCGCTTTCTTTTAGAGCAATGGAAGGATCAGTTACCCTCTGGCTATATTCTTAAGGAAGCCTATATTGATAAACCATTTGAAGCTGATGCTTGTTGCTGCCACTTTGTCTTTATCCAGGACAACACTCTGAACATTGACCCACAATTAGTGTTGAAATATCAATGGTACATGGGGGAGAGAGCACTTTCAGATTTTGTTGCTATTCCTGATGCCACTGGCGAGGTACCTTATTATTGTATTGTTATTTTAACTTTCTGATGGCAATGAGGGTGTTCATGCGGTCATGCTAGTGATACCTTATTATTTATAGGTTTTCTGGCCAAAGCATGAAGACATCAATAAATTTTTGAAAGTGGAATGTACTCCGGTACTGGGAGAAATAGAATATCCTCCTATTTTTGCAATATCTCCTCCAGTTTCACGAGGTACGCCTGGTTATTTTATTTTATTTTATTTTAAATTTTCTTTTATTTTTTTAATTTTTGGTCTTTTATACTTTTTATTGTATTTATTTATTATTATTTAAGTAACTTGCAAATATCTTTTAGGTAAGGGCACTATAGAATAGGCTTGAGAGAAGTTGTGGATAGCTAGCTTAGGCTATAAGATGTCAAAGAAACAATCTCGGTTCCACCTTAGTACAAACATAGCTTGGATATGAAACTTGGGAGAACAATTATTGATTTTTGTGGCATGTGAAATGAGATGAAGAATTTATTTATATATTTATTTTGGATCCATTGCATTTTTGGACTTTTTATTAAAAAAATTATATTTTTAGACCAAAATTAAAATTTTTACAGAACTAAACTTTTTTCAAAAGTTTTTGCAGAAAATAGACCAAAATGACTGTAATACCCCTGCTTCCCGGTCTTGATTTGCTTCCCGGACAAATCAGACCGGAAGCAAAAACTACACCGGGAAACAGGCAAAATATAACTGTTTCCAGCTGTTTTGCTTCCCGAACCTGGAAATAGAACACCGGGAACAATTATATTTGCCTG
This sequence comes from Cardiospermum halicacabum, assembly GCA_031304145.1. Classification (NCBI taxonomy): domain Eukaryota; kingdom Viridiplantae; phylum Streptophyta; class Magnoliopsida; order Sapindales; family Sapindaceae; genus Cardiospermum; species Cardiospermum halicacabum. Next base: position 21,156,168 of record CM062397.1, read on the forward strand.
TTTTTTGGTCTAATGCTTCCCGGTCCACCTGGAAGCTCATTTTTGCAATTTTTTTTAAAAAAAGTCTAAAAGTGTAAAAAATTTAAAGTTGGTCCAAAACTAAATTTTTTTTTTTTTTATATAAAGTCTAAAAATGTGTATTTTCACTATTTTTTTTGGTATTTAATCTCTGATATGCAAGCTACATTATATTGTCAAGGCCTCATTACGACTGCAATTTTTTTTGCCAAATATTTAAGCACATTTTAAAATTTGCTCCATTGTGACTCCTCAATCTGCTCTATCAAAATCCTTTAATCAGATGGCTTCTACAACAGGTTTATACAGTGTATAGATCTGCGTGGGTTTGCATTTCCCTCTCTCTTAAGCAGATCCTAATTTGAAAACGTCAGTGCATTTACTTGAGTAACTGATAATGTGCCTGTCCAACCAACAGTTATTTCACACACTACTTTTTCTTAATATTATTTAAGCTTCTTAGTCTCATTTTGAAAGTAATTGAATATTAAAGCTGATTAAACAAACAAGTTGTCATGTGCTAATTTACAAGGTTTGGTTCTTGGGAATCCTTCATTGATAAAATTAGTGTTGCGATACTTTGAGCTCTCCACTTTAATAAGCTAGATTCTTGGGATTGTGGTTTGGAGGGACCTATCAATTAGTATTAGACTTATCACTTTGCATTCCTTCACCGTGAGGAACTAAGGTGTTCTTGTGGAGCCTTGGGCTCTCTACTCCATGAACTAGTTTTTGGATGTGATTCAGTTAAAGTACTGATCACGAGGTAACCAGTTGTATATTGAAACATGGCTTTCAATAAAAAGTAAATGTGATGCTGCTGCTTTATATTGTTGTAACATGTAATAAAATATTTATGTTGATTTGTTTTTCATGGCTTCATGTCTTCATGAGGCATACTTATTGATCAAGTACTATCTAATGCATGACTAGCACCGTTGCTCACTTATGATAATTCTTCTGTCTTGCTAAGGAACTGGAATACCAAAGGTTTTTAACCTTGAAGTATCTGGGGATCTCATAGAAGGAAATATTATCAAGGGTGTTGCTGAGGTTGCTTGGTGTGGTGGAACTCCTGGAAAGGGTGTTGCTAGGTATGATTACTTGTCTAATGTTTATAGTACGAATACATACATTTGCTTGGTAAAGTTTTTAGAGGTTGGAGTTGATGACTGTACCATGTGACTCTATTCTACCATTTTAGCTGGTTGCGGAGAAGGTGGAATAGTAGTCCTGTGGTGATTGCTGGAGCAGAAGACGAGGAATATCAGTTGACAATAGATGACATTGATTCGAGTTTAGTATTTATGTATACTCCAGTTACAGTGGAAGGTGCCAAAGGAGAACCCCAATATAAGTATACAGATTTTGTTAAAGCAGGTCTGTACGAAATAAATTTTCCAAGCCCATCTGATCATGATGTTTGCAATTTCCTTTCATTTTTTTTTTTTCTTATAAAAAAAGAACTTCAGCTTATTTATATTTTCAAAGTCTGCTCATAACAAGATCTGTATGGGTAAACATAAGATATTTTCATATGATATACTCCATTTTGGGATTGATTGGATTAAACTACTTTTTGTCTTTTAAATTTTTTTTATTGTGATTTTTAATTTTTTTTATTGATAATTTTTATTTTTATTTTTTCAAGAGGAAGGTTTTTTGAAAAAAAAAGAAAGAAATATCAAGGCTAGATTAGTTTCTTAATTGAAGGTACAAGTGGAGAGTGCTTATGTTTCCTAGTACTATAATCTGTCAGAATCTCATGAAATTGAATAATAAACTTATGCGTTTATAACTGAAGTCTACTTGATTCTTTGTTAAAAGTGACACTTAATCTGATATATGGAGGTTGTTGATTTAACTCAACTCGTTTTTCAGTATTCATGACTGGCCAACCTCCAACTTTGTGAATTTAGTTTAGTAGTTACTTAATATCAACAACCAAATTCTTCTCAGAGGTGCTATTTTGAGCTCATTCTCAAGCTTGTAACTACTGATTCTTTCTATTACTTGAGATAATCATAACACTGAAGCTACTCCAGGTTCTTTTACATAATTGATGTGTAAAAACTTTGCTTATATCATATTGCCTTATGTTGAATAATCTCAGATCTCATGCTTGGATGACCTCTTGTCAGCTCTTAATTATTTTATTTTGTTATTCTTTGAAAATCTATTTCTGTTTTCAACTATGATGCGGTGTACTTTGATTTAAAACCTATTGAAAATGAATGACTTATGTTTTGTGCTAGCAGCTCCTCCTTCTGTAAGTAATGTCCGTATCATGGGAGATGTTGTTGAAGGAAATACTGTCAAAGGAGTTGGTCAATACTTTGGGGGAAGGGAGGGTCCTAGTAAATTTGAGTGGTTACGGAAGAATAAAGATACCGGGTTAGTACTCTGTACCATGATCATAGTCTATGGAAATAAATTTATTTTAGATATTGGGGTGTATCTGAGATGTCTTTTTGTTTACCCTGTATTCTTCTTAACTTCCTCTGAAATGTTGTATTAGTTGATGAGTTATTGTTATAGTTTAAAAGGTTTAACTCATATTGGACTTCTGTCATAAAATCGTTAGTAACGTTGTATTTAGTAGGAATGCATCTCATGTCATACATTCTTTACTAATATTGTATTTAGTTGGAATGCATTTTTTTTTTTTTTGACGTTTTATAAGTTTTCACTAGGAGAGAGAGTGGTAGACTAAGATTTTTGTTTTTTAAAACTTGGCCCAATTGGCTTTTATTACAGCAAAAGGAAAATACACACACAGCGGGTGTTGAACTCGCAAACACCTGATACCTCAAATCCCTTCCCATGCCAACTGAGCTAATACCCAATTGGCAATGGTAGATTGTGATTGACTTGGGCAGAAGTGGTTAGACCAGGATTTATGAACTTAGGACTTTATCAAAATTTATTTGAAAATAAAACAATTAACTTGGAGAAGTTTTGTAGTTGTTCCCAATTGGGACTCGGACTTGTGCTTATAGCTGTTGTTGTTGCAGATTTTATATTCTTTCTGTTTTTATTTAAAATGGTTCTTCCATTTCTCTTATGCTCGCAGAGAATTTGTATCACAGTCATCGGGCACTTCTGATTATGTTTTGTCCAAAGAAGATGTTGGGCATCAATTGGCTTTTGTGTACATACCTATTAATTTTGAGGGTGAGTCTATTGCCACTTTGTTTGTTGATTTTATATTTTTATTACATATTATTGTTATTTTAATGTTTATATGCACATCATCTATTGATTCTACATAACTGCTATAACTATTCAATTATTTTCAGGGCAGGAAGGGGAATCTGTATCAGCTGTATCAGCGACAGTCAAGCAAGGTAAGGATTAATTATTAATGCATGCTTTAAATTGTTATATCCCTGGAATGTTTTTTATTTTTCTGACAATGTCATATAATTTATTGAAGAAAATCTTTGGTCGGTGGTTTGCATTCTTTTTCTGTATCACTAAGAACTATTAGCAAATTGACAATTATTTACTTGGCAGCTACATGTTCCCCTTTTTTTAGACTTTTGTTATGTATGGGCTAGTGAAGAAATTTTTTTCCTACTAAACTATTATTTTCTGTGCAGCATTATTATTGTGATAGCAGCATTATTTTCAAATAGTAATCCTTTTGTATTTGCCAAATATTAGCTCCGCCGAGAGTTTCAAATGTGAAGATAATCGGTGATTTAAGAGAGAATAGTAAGGTCACTGTTTCTGGTGTTGTTACTGGAGGATCTGAAGGTTCAAGTAGAGTACAATGGTTTAAGACGAGTTCATCAAGATTGGATGGTGAAAATGGTCTTGAAGCTGTTAGCACGTCCAAGATTGCCAAGGTCAAATGATTGTTCCTTTTAGATATGCTTTTCAACTTTATTGGAAATTTTCGTTGTGCAGGATCTTTAGTTGAACTATTACCTATTGTAGGCATTCCGCGTACCATTAGGAGTAGTTGGTTACTACATTGTGGCAAAGTATACTCCTATGACTGTAGATGGTGAAGCTGGTGATTCAGTGTATGCAATATCAGAAAGAGCGATTGAGAGTAAGTCAACTTCTCTAATAATTCAAACTTAAAAAAAGTATATTTGAGAACTACAATGAGATTTGTTCACTGGTAATATTTTGTCTCTGTGGTTTAAAAATTATTATAACAATTATACATTGAATCACTTCAAAGTCTATCGTAACTAATACCCATTGTTAACTTTTGGTGGATCTTAATTGCAAATGGCTAACTAATCCAAATATAAATGATATCACATTTTTAATATCTTATTGTAGTCTTTTAAACAGTTTGTTTCAATAATTTTTTTTTTCTTTTTTTAATTTTTTTATTATTGCAGATCTTCCCCCAAGTCTAAATTTCTTATCTATTACGGGTGATTGCACCGAAGGTGAAATCCTAACGGCATCATATGGGTACATAGGTGGCCATGAAGGAAAAAGTATATACAACTGGTATCTTCATGAGGTATGTGAAGGGTCTACTATGCATTGCATATTATCATACTATGTCAGGTTGTAAAAGCTTTTCATCTTAGTTAATTGTCCAATGCATCTCTAGTTCTGAAGAGATTGATGAGTATGTGTAAAACTTGCCTATCAAATCTGGGGTTGGGCAAGGATGTGTCACATTTATATATGATTTTTCATTACATTGAACCAAACCTATCAATATCATACTAAAACATGCTTAAAAGATATGAATATGCACCCTTATGATTAAACATATAACACAGTCCTATCATATTACCTACTCTAACCTAATTAAGCTTTCCCAATTCATAACCAAGTTAATACATCAATTATTGAAGAAAAAAAGCATTTAGTCGCTGGGGCTTCTAGATGAGATTCTTATTTTCAGTGCTCCCGTATAGATAGTGATAAACAACCCAATGACTAAGCCAAATATGAAGCCCAAAAAATGCAAGCATCTTATTTATAAAAATCTTACCGATCACCTACCCATACAAAAATTCTAAGATTTTGATGACAAAGAGGCCATTTCATTTGGTGTTAGTTTTTTGGGTAGTTTAACAGTACTCTTCTCTTATTAACCTACCACTTTTGGTTTTCGACAGCTTGAAACTGATTCTGGTACTGTGATACCTGAAGCTTCAGGCCTTCTTCAGTATCGTATAAATAGAGATGCAATTGGTAAATTCATTTCCTTCCAGTGCATTCCAGTTCGTGATGATGGAATCATAGGCGAGCCAAGAACTTGCATGGGACAGGAGCGTGTTCGTCCAGGTAATATAATTACTTATTTTCTAGTCTCTGGCAGACTTTCTTATAGCATATAAATCCGCATATCCTGTTTCTTTTCTTCTAGAATTTATGATGTGTGCAGAATACTGTGTGAAGATGCAGATTATAGTTGAATGCTTAAAATGCTTGTGAAACAAGACGATAATTTTTCCTTGTGTGATATTGATTTTTTAATTAACCAATTTATTTGTAATTTGTTTTTGTGCAAAGTTGTTATTTAGAAAAACGGAATACCTTCAAAAGTTTTGAGACTTTCACCTTGTTGCTTCAGATTTTGTTAATGCCTTTTTTTATTGCATCTGCTCAAATGTAGCTGAATGCTTGTTAACTGTTTCTCCATAAGTTATTGCCCTATTTACCTTTGAGAATGGATAGGATTTGCACTGATTAGATCATTGTCCGGATCATCAATGGTAAATGATATTTATATTTTGGTCATTTTGAATTCCACTTCTTCCAAAAAAAAAATTGTCTCTACATGCCTGTCAATCATTCACCCTGTCTCCTTTTCTTTAGGGTTTTATTCTGCTTTATTTCTATATTTTTTAACATTGTTTAGTGATATCTACTGTGCTGCTTGATTATCAGGAAGTCCAAGATTGCTTGCCTTGCAAATAATTGGACCATCAGTTGAAGGGACTACTCTCAGTATTGACAAGAAATATTGGGGTGGTGAAGAGGGCGATTCAATTTTTCGCTGGTTCCGGGTACTATTCAACTCCTGCTCATACTACGGAGCCATTGTTAAATTGGCTGGATTTCTTGTTGTACATGCTTTACTATTTGATTCCAATTTAAATAACTGATCATTTGACCTTTTAAATCTGAAGTAATTAATTGAAATGTTTTGAATGTACTCCCTTCCAAATGTAATTGCTTCTTCTTTGATAAAGTTTTGGCTGCTTTGTAGTTTCCCGGCATTGATTGTCTAAAAAAATTGTTTATGCAGTCAAATCCAGATGGAACACCAAGTGAAATTAGAGGTGCCACTGCCTCGTCATATATGTTATCATTGGAGGACATTGGCTTCTTTGTTTCAGTTTCATGTGAACCCATACGTAATGATTGGGCTCGCGGCCCTATTGTTCTTTCTGAACAGATTGGACCTATCATACCAGGTTAAGGATTTCTTTTTCTATATATATGACATAATCTTAATCAGTTGTAATAATTTTGATATATATGTTTCAGAAACTTTGGTGTGTGCATTTTCTTAGTGCTCTTGAATTCATGACTCTTGAGTTATAAATCCGTGAATATGAGCCATAAACAAATCATACTTGCTGAAGTGAAGCTATATTCAGCTACAGTTTTATGGATGGAATCTCTCCTCCTCCCTCTCATCCACCCTCTCTCTTTGTTTTTGTATATATATTTTTTTCCTTTGGCATGTGCAATTGCTTTATTTAAGATTAATAATTTATTGACTGTATTTGGTACTGAATTATGCAATTTAGTGATATCAACATTCTTCTTGCTTATTCTGTATTGCAGGTCCTCCAACATGTCAGTTACTAGAGTTTCTTGGGTCAATGATTGAAGGACAACGTCTGAGCTTTGTTGCAACATACAGTGGAGGGTGAGAATACTCGTTGATTATAATAATACTTGATCAGGTTTACATTCTTATACTTGCAGCTTCCATTATAATACTATGATTTGCTGTCTTTTAGGGAAAGAGGTGATTGCACTTATGAATGGTTTAGAGTGAAAAGTAATGGCATCAAGGAGAGACTTGGTACTGAGGGTAAGTTTGATGTTATTGATTCTGTATTGATTTATTATCACTATCGAAGTTGGCAATTAAAAACTTATTTAAAACCTTTATTATGCAGAGTTCCTGGATTTGAGTTTTGAGGATGTGGATAGAGTTATTGAACTTGTTTATACCCCTGTGCGCAAAGATGGGATCAAAGGGAGTCCTAAAACCATTGTGTCCAATGTAATTTCTCCTGGTGAGTATTTGATAATATGATATTTTGGTTTACTGTTTATAACTGGTTTATAAATAGACATGTCAATAAGAGTTCAATCATGAACCCATGAGATTTAAATAGGCGTGGGTTGAAATTTATGAATATTTACTTGTTTTTAATTAAACCCATTCAGCTGTTTAATAAACAAGTTGGGTTGGGTTTCCTTAAAAGGTTGTAACATGTCAATTCATGTACCTTGTCTGAGTAGATGACAGTCTAAATAGGTTACATAGATCAAATGGGTAAATTGGTTTACGGGTCAATGACTTAAAAATGAGATAGTTGTTTTAACATGTTAACCCATTACTAAAGCAGTTCGTTTTGAGATAATAGTTTGAAACTTGTTTAATTAATGAGTTGAGTTGGTAAACAAGTCGGGTTCAACCCAACTCAATAACCCACTAACCGAATAAACTTGGACTTATGTTTTTACCATGTTAAGGAATCATTCATTATTTCTTAATTCTTTTAATATTATTTCTCTTTCACGTAAGAGTATAACAATGGGTTGACATAAATTCAAACCCAATGAGTTGAATTGAGAGATAGATGGGTTGACACGGTTGTGACTAAACCTATTTGACTGTAACATAAATGAATCCATGTTGGATCATGGTTAACACAATACACTAGCATATTTTCTATCCGATGAATGGTATATGAATTTTGTTACCATCCCAAGCTTGTAAATTTGTAACTGCAAGCTTGTTGCAGTTCATTCTAACATTAGCTTAGTAAATTTTGCATTTACATGGATCAGTTCTTATGCTGGAATAATTGGATAATACTGAATTGTATGCTGATCTTACTACTACCCTCTATGAGTTTCTTTGTAGTGAATAATCATTGGCTTTACTTAGTTGTACTATATCTTTTTTCATTTTTTTCTGGTCAAGAGTTACTTGTTATATTTAATTGTGTTAGAATTTAATGACTAGTTCTATTTTCATGAGCCATTCTTTGTTTATGTGAACAGCAGATCCGGTTGGTTTGGATCTTGTACTTCCTTCTTGCTGTGAGGCTAAGGAAGTTGTGCCACGGAAGATTTATTTTGGTGGAAAGGAAGGTGTTGGAGAGTTTATTTGGTACAGAACAAAGAATCAGCTCCAGGAATCTGCATTGATAGATGTAATGAGCACTGGTGATGATGTTTTTACTTGTGGAAAAACATTGTAAGTTTTCAGATGCATTGCCATGATTCCAGAATCTGTGAGTTTTGTGTTTACATGGAATATGAATATGCAAATAATGTCTCTGGCAGAACATACACTCCGTCACTTGAAGATGTGGGGTTTTATTTAGCTCTGTATTGGACGCCTACCCGAGCAGATGGCAGATGTGGAAAGCCCTTAGTAACAATCTCTGAATCTCCAGTTTCCCCAGGTAAAGTATATGATTGTAAATCTTAATATTTTCACAACTGTTTTATACTGGCCAACTTTGTGTCTGATCTTTGAAGTTCTCTTATAACATATCTTGTACTTGTCCTGAGACTAGGTACACAAGTTTTTCTCTTATTTAGCTTAAGCAACACCATCTTTGAAGTGCTAGCGTATTTTCTACTGTATCTAGATTGATTTCGTTGTAGTGTTATCTTGATTATAAGTTGGAAATGCAGCTCCTCCTATAGTTTCTCATGTTCGTGCAAAGGAGCTGTCTTCGGGTACATATATGGGAGAAGGTGAATATTTTGGTGGATTTGAGGGATCCAGCCTCTATAGCTGGTACAGAGAAACCAATGATGGAACTATTTCCCTTATAAATGGCGCTACCTCTATAACTTATGAAGTTACTGATGACGATTACAATTGCCGTTTATTATTTGGGTAATATTTCTATGTCTTGTACTCTCACAATCTAGCATTTACTGGTGCTAGAGGAATTTTATTTTATTTTATTTATTTATTTGTTTTTAAATTTAAAGAGTGAAAAAGAAAAGAAAAGAAAAAACAAATAACAAAACCTAGCTCCTTATACATGACAAAATCACAACCAAACTTCCCAAAAATGCAAGTTGCCTATATGAAAAATCATGAAACCACAATATCAATTTCTAAGGTAATAAACACAAATACAAGTAGCCCTCAGTGTGCTTACAGAAATAAGGAGAAGAGGAAACAAAAGAAGCTGATAGTTTCCTGGAAAATCTTTAGAGACCGTGGACATTCCTGTTGTGTAATTGTGGTAGAACTGTTTAAAATGACCGTTCTGTTGGCTTATATATGGGTTAACAACCTGGTCCCTACAAAATTACACAGCCTATTGCTCTTTATTTGTGTACATAGAAATCTGTTGTATTGAAGTAACTTTCATTTTTTATTTTATTTTATTTTATTTTTTTTCTGAAAATGCTGAAAGCTTCCTGAGAAAATTAAAAGGAGTGGAAATACTGTTTAATTTAATTACACCCTCGATATTTTATCTATCTGTGTACTTGTTGCATGTGCATGAAATGTGTGAGGAGGGGTCCTAAAAAGACAGAAATTTACAACTTCCAGTTCTGACTACAATCTTGAACTGCTAAAAGAAATCTCAAATCTGATAGCACACTAGTTTCACTCATATTCTCTCTTTTCTTACTACTGTTTCTGTGTCTGTGTATGCCCAATATTTGATTACCAGAAATAAGATGCCAATGTATCTTAGGTTCTCTAATTTATTAACTTACAAATTAGGTTTTAATTTCGTTGTCTGAGCCATTTAGTGTTCAATCTCTATTGCCGCATATGAATTTCTGATGAACATGCTCATATGTCCAGGTACACTCCTGTTCGTTCAGATTCTGTTGTTGGAGAGCTGAGATTATCTGAGCCTACTAGCATTGTTCTCCCAGGTAGTAATCTGATAACAAATAGAGTTTAGCTTGACAAGCTAGAAATGCTTTCCAAAATTTTTCTTTGTTAATGTGAACGATGTGCTTTCAACTTTTTCTAGCTTTTTCTCCATTAGCTTATTTCCTTTGTGTTTTTTAGCCTCAACCTTCACCATGCTTACAATTTGACTGTTTAAAGTCTTACTCTCTTTTTTTTTTAAATTATTTTTTATTTTTTAATTTACATAGTATATTTGGTAAGAAAGAAGCCCCTGTTTTCTGACCATAATTCACAGAACAATTTTTCTGCTTTCCTCTCTACTACCTTTTCAATTCCATATCCTTCTATAAAGATTCTTGAACCTCATTATATCCTCAACCATCTCTAACTACCATCTGTAACTGACTTTTAGCTACTCAATAATACACTGGCATGCGATACTTCTGTGAACAACCTGTTAGAATTACTGCTTCATTACTATTTGCCTTTGCCAACCTAACTAATTCTTTAACTTTACTTAGCACATTGCCATGAGTTACTGCTAACAAGCTGCTGGAATCACTTCCTAATTACTATTTGCCTGTAACTGACTACCAATCAGTTATTTAACTTGGTATCTTATCAATATGCATTCTGCTTTCCAGAGATTCCAGAAGTGGAGATGCTTGCTCTTACTGGAAAGGCAATGGAAGGTGATGTACTTACTGCTGTTGAAGTCATCCCTAAGAGTGAAATTCAACAAAGTGTTTGGGGCAAATACAAAAAGGGTGTGCGATACCAGTGGTATAGTGCCACATCCTTTCATGCGATTGCATCTTCTTACTTATTGTTCTTTCATCCAATTGCTTCTTCTTACTTATTGTCCTATGTAGCTTGTGACACTTTAGAGATTGTTTTTGAGTGAATGATTTTTCTTCTCAGAGACGTCTCATTATATTGATATACATGCTGAATTTCAGTTAATTACAACATCAATTACTCACTAATTTAGTCTATAGTAATAGCAATTTGACTAACTTTTAATTACAACAGTTGAAAATACATTAATCACCTTGATTCTAGTAATATGTTGGAGTAATTAAATGAGAGAATCAAACTGATTATCCTTTGGATTGCCCTAGTAATACATACGAGTACTGTGCAAGATAATTTGCATGCTAGTTTCTTTTGGTTGCTGGGTCATCACTGTTATTTTGTATTATTATGTAAACTGCAGCATTACAGTTTCTTGGTTTGGGAAATCTTATAAAGTTATAACCCATTTAATCTCCTGAAACTTGTATAGCAATTATGGCATGTGCATTGAGTTATAGTAGTTCATGATTATACATGATATGAAGGATACTGCAGGTGCCGCTCATTGGGAGGGGAGGAAGGAAATTGTTTTGAACCATTACCTGCACAGCATTCCTGCTCGTACAAAGTGCGGTTTGAGGACATTGGTTATTGCCTTAGATGTGAGTGCATCGTGGATGATGTGTTTGGAAGGTCAAGCGAACCGGCATCTGCTTATACTACTCCTGTATTGCCAGGTTTTTTGCATTTGACTTTCAATCGCATAAATAAAATATTTCTCTTTTCCTATTTCAGGAATTAGTTTCTTTTTCTTACATATTTACCTGATTTTTGAAATAAAGTCATGACTTTAAAACATTACATGTTGTCCTAAAAAAATGTTGTCTTATTCTAACCTCTAAAAGCCATGCCATCTAGAAGATACTACTCAATGGATTTGGTTAACAATTTTCATATGTAGAGTTTTGATCTATATTCTTTGTAGAAGTTGTGAGTAATTGTTTTTATTTCAATTCTCATTATTTCAACCCTAGAGGCCACTTTTTTTCCTGCTGGTGGCTAGTGTCTTCTTAATCTCAGAGGCCACCCTTTTTTACTTTTTATTTTTTATTTATTTTTTTATTTTTATGTTTGTCTTAGACCTGCCAATCGTCCCATATCTCTGATTCTTTCTAAGCTACCATTCCAGTCCCCGTGGTAGGATTGATATTGCTTGATCCTTGAACCATCATTCCCTGCTTTGATACCATGTAGAAATTTTGAGTAATCGTTTTTATTTCAGTTCTCATTATTCTTTGTTACCAAAGAGACCAATATATAAGGATACAAACTTTGACCTAGATATAATAAAGTAAGAAAGAACAGATTTCCTAATAATTAGGAAATCATACTCAATCACTTCAAATTATACCATAGACCTAATTGGATGATTCTTGCTATAAATGAAATAGCTTAACCCTAAAACTAATAGAAAACATAATAATAAACCTAAATAACAGAATATTCTCATAACTAACAACATTATTTACACTTGATTTAGATTTTTTGTCAAAATAAGCTTGCTATAAATGCATGTGTCAAATACTAAATTATACTTTTTGTTTTCAAGGAAAATGAATTTTATAAGCTATTGGACAGAGTTTAGAATTTACTATACTAGCTCACACTATAGAAATATTAGACTTGTTATTTTTTCATACCAGTTGTTTAGTTTTCTTTTCTTAATGGAGTCAATATTAATATCAATACATAAATTTGATATCCATAGATTATTGTTTGGCTTTTGTGAATATGGTACTCGTCAACCTTCACAACATTTAATATTAAGAGTGCTACTAATTGCTTCTTTATTTAATTTGTGTTATTATATTTTTCTTAAATAATTAAAATTGTAAACCAAACTGTACATTTAAGGTCTGGTTTGGTTTAAAATGTAGTATTGTTTAGCTTAGTTTGGAAATTTCTTGAACTGTATATTTACATTTTGGTTCAGGTTTAGGTTTAATGTTAACTTCTCTTTATTTCCACTTATGGTGATGTTGCTGAAACCTTCTGATTGTTGTTCTGCAAATGAAAAAAAATAATTTAGTAGCATTGTTATTGTTCTCCAGGAATCCCTCGAATTGATAAGCTGGAGATTGAAGGAAGGGGATTTCACACCAACCTATACGCTGTTCGTGGAATTTATAGTGGGGGAAAGGAAGGGAAAAGTAAAATTCAGTGGCTTAGGTCAATGGTCGGAAGTCCTGATCTTATTTCCATTCAAGGTAGTCTATATGCTATAAAAGTTTTCCTTAAAATTAAGTTGCATCATGTTGTCATTCGGTGTATTAGTTCTATGTCAAATGAGATATATGGGCTATTCTGGGCGTTGTATGCAAATAAATTATGTCTAGAGGGAACTAAATATGGAGGATGAGATTATTCAATGATTTCTGCACTCATCACCCATTGGATATTTTGTGTTTATTATATATTTTTAAACTTTTCCTTTTCTTATCAAGTAGGACTTATGATGTGCATTCTGATCCTTTGGAGTTTCTTTCAGATAAGATCCATCGTAAATATCTTGAAGAGTTTTTGATATATCTCCCTCCATGAGCCATCCATCTGAATTTAGTTTATTCATTCATCCACCTTGTTGAACTATATTGCATTGCATCAGCTTAACTAAAATGTAATGAAAAGTATAATGTTTCCCATAGGCTGGACGAATGAAATAAATGGTAACTAGTCTGAAATATAAATCTATTTCTTGTCCTAGCTAGCAAATGGGAGAAAACGAGTACCTCAAAGTTTAAAAAGTTTCTTTTGATGTCAGACTGATCATTTGCACCATGCAGCCTGTTGTTTTCTTTGAAGTCCTCTCTCTTTTGATATATCTTTCTGTTTTTGATCCACTGCTGACTGATGAATTCATATTCTTGGTTTTTGTTAGTCTCTTCTAATTTAATTGAGCCAGCAAAGGCATTCTTGTTAATTGGTTGCTCTCGTAAATATCTTGAAAGTTTTTGGTATATCTCCCTCCATGAGCCATCCATCTGAATCTAGTTTATCCATTCATCCACCTTGTTGAACTATATTGCATTGCATCAGCTTAACTAAAATGTAATGAAAAGTATAATGTTTCCCATAGGCTGGACGAATGCAATAAATGGTAACTAGTCTGAAATATAAATCTATTTCTTGTCCTAGCTAGCAAATGGGAGAAAACGAGTACCTCAAAGTTTAAAAGTTTCTTTTGATGTCAGACTGATCATTTGCACCATGCAGCCTGTTGTTTTCTTTGAAGTCCTCTCTCTTTTACAATTATAGATATCATTTAGCAAATACTAGCGATAAATCTGTTTCTGGTGCTATTTGATACTTTGTTTATGAAGAAAAGCTTTTCCATTTTTAGTGTAAAGTTGCATATGCTAGGATGAATAGATTCTGATGGATCCATTTGATCTTGCAGGAGAGACTGGGAGGATGTATGAAGCTTATGTCGACGATGTTGGCTACCGGTTGGTGGCCATATATACTCCTATAAGAGAGGATGGTGTTGAGGGACAACCTGTTTCAGCATCCACAGATCCTATTGCAGTTGGTAATTTGCAATCCTGTTTCCTTACAATTGCAGACAATCTTTTGCTTTTCATTCTGTTATGATCCTTATCTTTTTGTTCAGTTACTACGTATTGAATTTTGGCGGTTCATAATTTATTTCTGGCTTTCTATAACCTGCAGAGCCTGATGTTCTCAAGGAAGTAAAGCAGAAACTTGATCTCGGAGCTGTAAAGTTTGAGGTGTGGTTATGTCTTAGTTAAATTTAGTGTTTTATAGCTTAATTTCAGAAATTTGTCTATTTTCCCTTGAAGGTTTGCATGCAATAGTGAACTAAAACTTACTTGAAGCAGATGCAATCTGATTGACTTTCTTTGATAAGTGTTTTGGTTTCTCATTTCTCCTTGTGCTGACGAAACAAATTTTTGTTTGAGGGAAACTGGTGACTGTATGAGATTTCCAAGATGTGAAGTTTCAGAGAACTTTACAGAAGTGTGATTTCCTATTTATAACATACATTAATTACTGTCATGGTATTTAGCTTGGTGCCATGCAGCAATATTCTAGTCATTTGGGATTTCAAGTGGTATAGGACAAATCCGAAGTACATACAAAGCCCGAGCATATTTTAGGAGTTGTATTTCACTTGTTTTGGTTCAAGATTAGTATAGGTAAATTAGAATTATCCTGTTGGAAACATGTTACTACTATGTGATACAGATTGTGTGATGGGAAGATTAACCAAATAATAATCCTCCAGCAGCCTTCCCTTCCATTTCCTTGTTTGATCTATTTTCAAACTCTTTAAAGGGAGCTTGGCACCTTAGGACTACTTGGAGAGAGATCAAGATGGCATGAAGTTTTGATTAATTGGTGCTTATGTTTTATTGCCAAAACTCCTTTAAATAGGAGAATCTTTGCATGAATCAAACTCCAAAAAAATAGACAGTAATCATAATATGAAGAATTCCTCAGCACAGCTACCTTACAACTAACCAACTGTTTTCAGCTTGTGTTTTCTAAATGAGTACCTAAGTATTGGATAAGTTGTCTTCAAACACTCAATTACTAGTGCCTCCTTGTATACCCAACCCATGAAGGAATCAGTAACAAACTAATATATCTGTTGGTAGGTGTAGTACTAGTGTTATTATTCACAGGACTATTGTTTAGATTTATTATCTTTTATTTCATTATGTTTCATTATTTATCAACAAACTTTGTCTATCCGAACTGCTATTCTGGCATCAGTTAAACTATCTTTGTCACTAAAAGATAATAACTAAAGGATGCTGAATGAGGGCGATAAACATATTATTCATCTGGACTATAGCTTGATTTAATATTTTCTCTATAAATTCATTGCTCTCTTGTTTTGAATAGGTTTTGTGCGACAAAGACCGGTCTCAAAAAAAGGTCTTTACTTCTTAGTCTCCTTTTTCACTATTATAAAGGTTGGGTTTGTAAGGACACACATTTAGCAATATAACACCGAGCTAATTTTGCAGGTTCCTGGAGAGGGTACACTTGAGAGAAGGGTGCTGGAAGTTAACAGAAAAAGAGTAAAGGTTATAAAGCCAGGTTCAAAGACTTCCTTTCCAACTACAGAGGTTCGAGGAAGTTATGCGCCTCCTTTCCATGTATGTTCCTTTCTTTTCATATTATTATAGATAATCGAACTAGGCAAATGTATGGCTGTTAGTTGACATCTTTGACACTTCTGTAAAGAAAAGAAAAGCTTGTTAAGTTCCAACTCGTGATTTTAACTTGACAGGTGGAGTTGTTCCGAAATGACCAACGCCGCTTTAGGATTGTAGTGGACAGTGAGAATGAAGTAGATTTGATTGTCCAGTCCCGGCATCAACGTGATGTTGTAGTACTTGTCATCCGAGGCCTTGCTCAGCGATTTAATAGTACATCGCTAAATTCTCTCCTCAAAATAGAGACATAAGTTAGTTTAAGAAGGGGTGTATGATTTTGGTTTCAGTTGCGTGTGTTCTCAATACTTTTCTTGCTATATAGTTTCCTTTAGTTTGCTTGACTGAGTGTGTTATTGCAAGGTAGATATATGATCTATTTGATGATAGGTTAGCTTTGTATTTAAGGTTTAATTTTACAATATTATTATCATTGTAACATGCGGTTTGAGAGTGGAATTATTGTCGCTGGAGCTTCTGCTTAGTTGCTTGAACTGACAAAATGAAAAAAAAATAAAAAAAAATTGTACAGATCCCGAATTCTTTCTGGAATGAAACCAGCCCTTTGATCTATTCTGGTGTTTATACTATCCTATGCTGTCTAATGGAACACAATCTAGTTTCATTTTAAAAGAAAACAAGTGCTGATTATAAAAAAATCTACTAGGAAAACTAGTCATTAAGCAGCTCCTGTTTCAGATGTTGGAAGCAACAGCTGCATTGGTATTATTTTCAGCTTCTCTGGCCGCATCATAGGAAGCGTGAAGTGCCACAAACAGGTAGTATACAAATAGAAACCCTGTCCAGATCATAAACCTGATAAATGAGGGTAGATCAATGGATCCCATGATGGAAACATTAGCAGCAATACTAACTGACGGCAACCATGGAAGCAGAGGTACTCCCCACAGCTTAGGTTTCCTTGCTTGTTTTACTGATATCTGTAATCCGAGTGTGGCCAGGAACCACATGGGGACTGTCACAGCGAATGGAACCCATCCATGGCCTGCTGCCCAGCTAACTGAAGTAGCTATGGAGGAAACAATTATGACAGTAAGAAACACAATGAGCTTGTTCCTATCAGAAACAGATGTCTCACCAGTCACATAGAATCTCCGGACCAAAAGTGCTAAAGCAACAAGTGAAAAAATGAACAAAGTTGATATGGAGAGGAGGTTTGCAAGAACATCTAGACTGGTGAAAAGCGCGACGATGGAGTTGAATACTGTCATCATAATAGTAGCATTGACTGGTGTACCGGTGGTTTTGTTTATAGCAGCAAGAAATGGTGGAGCCATGTGGGTGCGACCGATGTGGGTGAAGTACCGAGCTTGACCTACAAGGTTAGCTAACAAGACTGTAGTCATACCCTTCAATGCGCCCAATGCGACTATGTACTTAGCCCAATTCATCCCAGCTGCTTGGAATGATTTGGTGAATGGTGCATCTGGATCAATTTGGGAGAATGGCTGCATCAAACATAGTGTTGCGGATAGTAGACAGTAAAGTGTGATTGTCACCAACATGGAACCTATTAGTCCAATGGGGATGTCTCTACCAGGGTTCTTGACCTCTTCTCCCAATGTTGCAACCCCATCAAATCCTACATATGCAAAGTACAGTACAGCAGAAGCTTTCAGGATTCCGCGCACCCCATTTGGTGCAAAGTTTGAGTAATTGGCAGGATTTGCCTGAGTAAGTCCTGCGATGAGGATAAAAAGCAAGATCACAAGATGGATTATACTCGTGATGGAGTTGAACCTTGAGGAGCCTTTCATACTTATGCAAGCACCAACACAAACTGCTATCGACACAGCAACAGCAACAGGATCTAAATGGCTGTAATCTGCAGAAAAGGAGGATACATTTACGCGAAAATCATTAGGGTCATGGTTGCATAACGTGGCGAAATAAGAAGTCCATGATCTAGCTACACTTGCTCCAGCCACAACATACTCAAATAGAATATTGCCAGCAGCAATATATGCTACGAAATCACCAAGCTCAACTCTCAGGTACGCAAATGAGCCACCAGCCACTGGTAACTCTACTGAAAACTCAGTGTAACATAATACTGATAGCAATGCTGCAAAACCTGAGATCGCATAAGATACAACCACAGCTGGACCAGCATCATTACGTGCTGCTTCACCTGTCAGGACAAAGATTCCAGCACCCATTACTGCTCCCATTCCAAACCAAATTAAATCCCACCAATTCAGTGTTTTCTTCATCTCATTCTGGCTTCTGGCTATCATTTCTTGCATCTCAAGTTTGTCGTTGGATCGCGCCAGCAGCCGATCTTTGAGCCTTGTTTTGGTGCTGCGCAACGCCTTGATGTAATTTCCCCAGCTCTGGAATGACTCTTCTGGTAAGAAATCTTCCTTTTTCACACCACATCCTCTCTTTTTCAGATTGTTGTCACCCACCATCGTTGTCTTATGTCCTACAAACAATAATATCAAATCAAAACATATATCGACTTGTATTTGATAAGACTCATATATGTAATACAGGAAAGTGAGCTTGACTTGCCAAAACAACCATATGAGTATAACAGGAGATAAGAAAGCACACTTTAATCTTGCATATACATGACTAATGCCCTAACAAATATAGAAACTAGTTTTGAATTTGATTCTATCACAAGCTTCAAATCAATTCTTAATGTTCTTAACAACTATAAATATTTAACAGAAACTAACAAATATCATTCCTATTCTGATTTCACAATACGTATAAACTGCAGAGAAAACTAAATCCGGAAGGTGAGATAACATACCTGGAAAAGTAGTGGAGAGAAGCGAGACAATGGAGGATTTGTGATTCTGAATCCTGAAGATATCAGTATCAATAAATATTTATAATTTTGATTCGGATGTAATTCAAAAGATTTTATATTTAAAATTAATTTCTCTTTATAAGAGTTTTGTAGTTATCTTATTACAATACTGACAAAAGAATCGAAAAATAGTTATGTTAGGATTCTATTGCATTAAAGAAGTGAAGTTACAGTGAAACAGAAGTTAGTTTCAGAATTATGTGATTCGATCCGATCTAGTTAGAACTAGATTAGTTGTGTTGTGTACGTGCAAATTGAAATCGTCTAAGTCATTATTTATTTTTCTTTATTTATATAATTCAAAAAAATAAAATAAATTTTTTTATTACACGGTGGAAAGTGAATCTGTTTTAATAGGACCGACTCTGTTACTTCACATGGAAGATTTTATTATTCGAGACCCAGAATCTTCGACAATGCTTGGATTCAACGAAGCAAAAGCAAGTAATTCAGGATCACGTTCAAACAAACACATGTCTTCTTCATCAAGAACAATCCAAGCCTCCACCGATCCATCTCCCCTGTTTGTATCAATCAACGATATAAAATTCTTACAAGGAAACAGAATCGTCACCCAAACAGGTCTCCCGAAACCAAAATCCACATCATATAACGACATGTTGCATAAACTTGTACATATATAAACCTCAATATCTTCTCTCGTCATCTCATTCACGTACTCATTGAAATAATCAATCACACTCTCCTCTGTTTTCAACTTCTTCACAAACTTTTTATCAAACACTTCCAGTCCCTTTCTCAGTTCGCAAACTAGCTCTGCTAAATCCATCTCGCTCTCATCTTTTTTCGCTATATGGACACCCATTATGTTCCCGATTGAGTTCTCTTTTAATGGTGGTGAGATTCTGTTACGTATGTTCACTGCTCGACACAACACTGATTGTTTTGTTGATGAAGCAGAGTTCCATATCAGAGCAAGTGCAGCTTCTGATCTAGTTGGTTTCTTCTCTTTCAAGTTACTTGCTTTGGTCTTGAGAGATTCTAGTTTCGAAGAATCGAATACTAGTCTTTTAAACGATATCCTCTGTTTCGCTACATTTGTTACATTTGGTAGTAGTATCTGATTAGATAAAATTTTCGTTGGTGGAAACAGAGTCGCTGATTCGTATAATGGAATAGTTGCCTTGTTATGCAAGTTATCTTGCATGTTCTCCGCCCAAGACTTCATGAATGTCTCAGCTGTACTCGCGTCGACTAGTTTATGCGAAAAGAGAATAGCAATACAAAAGCCTCCAGCAATAAAAAACGTGACCTGAACAAGAGTGAAGAAGCCGGTACTCTGTTCAGTTGATTCGGGTAAAAAAGAAGGAAGGAAAAGAAGCAGATCACGACCGTCTGGTTTTCGAAGAAAACTAGACATGTGAATGTCGACTTTTGCTTGGATGTAAAGAGTTCCATTGTCGTTGCAGTCGATGAACATGTTATCTACTGTGGTTCCTGCTAATGGATAAAACAGAGTGAGTGTGTCTGATAATGATTTCTTGAGTTTTTGGGAAATGGAGACGTAATGGGTATTGGATTTTGTGGAGAAGAAGTAAATAAGACGACCGTAAGATGGAGGAATGAGTTGGTCGAGAAGTGAGAGCTTGAAGTTTTTCAAATGTTTTGGGGTTGGAGATGAGGGTTTTATGGTTTCCTCTGAGATTCTCTCTATCTTCATGTTTTGATAGGGTTTTTGATTAGATACAATCTTCATGCACATTGGTTTATTTATATGTCAATGGACAATAATAGATGGACATTAATAAGTTATGGGTCTTTTTATCTCCCAACCAAAACTGATCCACAGGTAGGGAAGTATTAAATGGGGAGGGACGCGCTTTTTGTATTTAGCCTATGTTCCTCATCTACCGGCTGGACATGTCGAGCTGGGCCTAACTCGGCTCATTTATTTTTATGTTTTTCTAGAATTTGATTTAATTAACGAACCTATTTTTTATAATTTATTTGAAATTCACGGGTCTACCTACACAAGCGGCTCGAACTTAATAAATTTACCTGATAATTATATTAATTTTGTAAAATTTATTTAAAATAATATTTAATTTTATAGGAAGAAACTTGATAATATAAATTATATTTTTATATTATTTTTTTATAAAAATTTATTTTTATTTTTAATAAAAATTATGTAAATATATATCAAAGTCAATTTGAATGGAAAGGTGATTCATATTTATTTTATTTTATTTTTTATTTATATATCTATTATGTATTATATTTTATAATTTTAACAAATAAAATTTATCGAGTTATCTAACGAGTCAACGGGTCGAACACATCAAAGCTCAAGCTCAGTTCATTTAATAATCGAGTTAAAAATTAAAACTCAAGTTTGACTCACTCGCTCATGAACAAAACTCATCGATCAATTACCGAACCGAGCTACGAGCGGTTAACCAGTCGGTTTCGCTCATGAACAAAACTTATCGATCAATTACCGAACCGAGCTACGAGCGGTTAACCAGTTGGCTTGACTCATATCCAACCCTATCTACAGTTAGGATGCAAACAGTTGGTTGGAGATAGTTTAAAGTGGCAATAAAAATAAGTATTTATTACCCTTAAATATAAGGATATTTTGGTAGTTGTAAAATAGTATTACCAATAGAACAATTTTGAGTAGTATTTATTAAATTGCTAACATTTTTAATCACTGTGATGGATACGTGTATGGATCGGGTTCGGGTCAAACCCGGATCAACTCGGAAAAACCTGAATCCGAAATTTTATTTTTTTTTTATCGGACCGAACCCGATTACTTTTTGGGTCAATGTCGGATCAGTTCGAGTTTCGGATTTCCTTTGTTAATTTGTTGAAAATGGTGGCCTGAAAAAATTCGAAACCGAAGAATCTTATATTTATTGGACCGGACCAAATCCGATTATTTTTCGAGTCAAAGTCGGGTAGGGCCATATTTTTGGGTTCGGGCTTTTTGCACACCCCTAGTGGTGGAATGTATATTTTTTCAAAACACTGCTCCAAGTTAGGAGCAGACACACTTGTGGTTAGTCCGATTTTAAATAAAACTGAATCAAAATTGAATTACTCATTTTTCAATATTTAGAATCGAATCGATTCTTGTCGGGTCAGTCTGAATTGGTTTAGGGATGACAATTTTCGCCCTGACCCGCAGACTTGCCCTGTCTCAAGATGCCCTGACCTACCCGTACGAGAAATGGATCAGATACAGGTTGCCCTACCCCACATGCAAGGCAGGGCAAGTCCAAATCTAATACGTACCCTGCCTCGCCTGCCCTATCATGTTAATTAGTTTTTTTAAGTTTTTATTTAGATAATTTATTTTCTATCCTTAATTTTTTAAAATAATTTTAATTTACTATCAGTATTAAACATAATATAAATATTTAAATAAATTTAATTTTTGTAGCATCTAAATAATATTAAAAAAATAATTATTTTCATTAACAATATTAAAGTAATTTTATTAAATAAAAAATTAGTTGAATATCAAATAATATAATAAATTAATAATTATTATTAAATTATTTATTTTTCAAACTCAAATATTGTAATAAGACGAAAAATATAATTTTTGACAAAAGTACGGACAACATAAAAATCTAATTTAAATACATTTTTTTAAAGTAAAGCAAGTCTTTGCGGGGCAGAGCAGATCCTCGTAGGGAAGGTCACGGGTCCAAACTTGCTGCCTTGCACCAGGATAGAGTAGAGCCGACCAATCTGCAGGCAGGGCAGGTTCAATATCTCAATAACCTGCCCCATTGCTATCCCTAGATTGGTTCCGTTTTATTACGTTTGAACTTTTTAAAATTAGTTGTTTGTTAGACATAGAATTATTAGATTTATTATTAATATAAATATAATTTAAAAAATAATATAATTAATTAAAAAAATTAATAAAATAAATTATAATTAACGTTTAGATTGAAAATTAATTTTTATAACTTTTATAAAAAAATTGTTAACGTATGCTATTTTAAAATCTATTATCAAATCGTATTATTTAAAAAGATTAATTTACTACTTAAAAGGAAATTTCTTCCCAACACACGTTTAATGGCAAACAACATGAGATGAGATGAAGTACAAAATGACTGCCAATATTAGGCTACTGTGGAAATCCATCTCCTTTACGTAGATATATGTATATAATCAGGAAATCCATCTGCAGCAACTGTAATCAGTCCAAAATATCTACTTTTCTATGAATTAAACCTGTATTACAGGAATAAATGTAATTGTCATGAAATATTGTATAAGCACTTGCATGCTATCCCATCAAATTTTCACCTTAGACATTCATATAGAAGATTTGAGCATCAAAAGCTCAATATTTTGGACAACGTCGGGATTCAGAGAAGCATAGTCAAGCAATTCAGGATCTCGTTCAAATAAATACATGTCTTCTTTAACCAGACGTACCCAAGCCTCAACCGACCCATCTCCTCTATTACTATCCATCAATATCATCAAGTTCTTCATATTTGGTGTCGGAGCCGTCACCCAAACAGGCCTTCCCCAACCAAAATCAACGTCGTACAACCCCATGTTACACAAACTCGAGCAAAAGTATACCTCCACATTGTCTGTTGACATCTCACGCGCAGACTCTTCTAGATATCCAATCACATCTTTCAATCCCTCCTCTGTCTTCAACCTCTTCACAAACACTTCCAGTACCTTCCTCATCTCACGAATCCAGCCCCGTTAATTCCACTTCGCAGATATCTATTATAGCTCTATGACATTCCATGATGTTTCCGACAGAGTTGACACTCAGCGGCGGTCAAATTCTTCTCCTGATGTTCACAACTCGACACATCATCGAACGCTTTGACTGTCTAGCAGTGACGATCTCTGATTTCGACGGCTTATGTTCTCCAAACCGGGTCTTGGAGCTGCTAATTTGGACGAATCGAACACTGGTCTCTTCACAGGAAGTCTCTGTTCCGGGAAATTGACTGATTTGGCCCCTCGTTTGGAGAAAATTTCTTTAGTGGGAAATAAAGAAGCAGCTTCGTAAACCGGACCGGTCTTGGTGAAATCACCGGTCATGTTTTCCGCCCAGACTCTCATGAATGTCCGTGCAGCCTTAAAAGCTTCCAATGTGAATTTTACATTTTAACTCAAATATTTTATATACTAAATCAATTTTAATATTTAAAGTATATGAATTCTTAGCAACTACTTTGTTCCAAATAGATTGGTCTTCATCGACCTCTTTTAATCCCTCTCGACCAACAAATTTTCACATTTACACACTGCAGCCTGATGAGAACTCCTTAAAACATGCACAAACCACTTGAGTTTACCTTCCATTACTTTTTCACAAATCTCAGCCATTTGGACTATTTGTCTAATATGCTCATTTCTTATTTTGTCTAACATTGTATGTCAACACATCTATCTTAACATTCTCATCTCTGCCACATTCATTTTATGGCGATGTTGTCCTGTATGTGCTCAACATGTGTTCCCATATAGCATTGCTGGCTAAACAATTGTCCTATAAAACTTACCTTTTACTTTAAGTGGTATTTTATTATCGCAGAGAACTCTGATGCCTCTTTCCACTTCATCCACCCAACTTGGATCTGTGTGCCACATCATCATTAGTCGCTCGTCATTCTGGAATATAGAACCTAGATACTTAAATTGTTTGATGCTAGGAACCAAAACTCCATCCAACTTCACCTCTTGTTCTTATTTCTTCCTCAAATTGAACTGATAACTCATGTATTTTGTTTTACTCCTACTTAACTTAAAATTTTTATCTTCAAGTGTTTTTCTCCAAATTTTCAATTTATGATTAACTCTCGCACTAGTTTCAAAAATAAGCACAATGTCATCTGCAAATAATATGCACCAAGATACATCACCTGTAAGCTTCTGGTCAACTCATCCATAACCAAAATAAACAAATATAGGCTTATGGTTGAACCTTGATGCAATCATTGGGGTTGGGGTCTCGCCATTAAGGAGATTTCGAGTTTTGAGGTTGGGGACTTGCAATTAAGGAGATTTCGAGTATTGAGGTTGGGGTCTCCCCATAAGGAGATTTTGAATTGGGTTGTCTCGCCATTAAGGAGATTTTGATTTGAAGTTATCTCGCCATTAAGGAGATTTCTAATTGGGTTGTCTCGCCATTAAGAAGATTTTGATTTAGGGTTTTTAAAATCATAGTGGAGTTGTTCGCAGAAAAAGATTCAAATTTTTGAGGTGATTCAAGTCAAGGTAGAAATTTTTTAGGATTGCCTTAAAAATCACAAGGATTTTCTTTTAGGAAGGTTTTCCTATTTTGAGTTTGGATCTATTTCCTAATTGTTCGATTCCTTGTTTTGGAAAGATTTGGTTTTCCTAATTTGGTTGATATTATTCCTTAGTTGGAAAGGAAACAAATTAGGAAAATATGTTTGATGATCACTATAAATAGAGTTGTCTCATGAAGAAGAAATCATCACATCTTTTTGATTGGTGATCATGGATTGAGGTCATGCCCAGTGAGGGTAATGATCATTGGGGTTGGAGTCTCGCCATTAAGGAGATTTCGAGTATTGAGGTTGGGGTCTTGCCATAAGGAGATTTTGAATTTGGTTGTCTCGCCATTAAGGATATTTTGATTTTAGGTTGTCTCGCTATTAAGGAGATTTTGTTTTGATGTTGTCTCGCCATTAAGGAAATTTCGAATTGAGTTTTTTCGTCATTAAGGAGATTATGATTTGGGGTTGTCTTGCCATTGTGGAGTTGTTCGCCTGAAAGAGATTTTGAGAAAGAAAGCAATTTTTTGTGGAGAGAGAGTGTTGTCTGAATGACTTGTAATTCTTATTTCTCATAGTAAAGTTGTTAGCTTTCCGTGAATTAGACAATTTGCCGAACCACGTTAAATATTGTATTTGTTTTTTTTTTGTCTAATTGTTTTGGTTGAATCGAACTTGGAATTAGGAAGAAAGTGGGATAGAACCAGAATTTCCTAACAAATACAAGAAAGTAGATATACATTGTATGCGAACATTAAACTTGCAAAATAAGAAAACATAGGATAGAAAATACTTCAGTCTTGAAAATTTCCCATTGTTACTAATTAGTCATCACCCTTCCAAGCACTACCACCAATATTGACTTTCATTCAGGACGAATGAGGATAACTTCACTTAACCTCCCAAGGAGGTTAATAATAGCTAGTAAGCTTAAAGTATTGAAATAGACGTATGTTTAGTTGCGTATAATGAACCACTAACTTGAACCTCCGACACTCATGAACTTAACTCTAAATTTTGGCGATCATAATATAAAATATAAATCGCTTATGACGGAAAAAAGAATATTTCTAGTATACAATATTTCTGAATAAATAATCACAAAGACATTCTTGAAAAATTATTTTGCCTTGAAATTCACCATTTCTGAAAATAAACTAGTGATACATCTAATCTATTAAAATGAAAAAGAGAAAATAGGTAAGGAACTGATTGCAAGTGCAACTTCTGATCTAGTTGGTTTCTCCTCTTTTAATTGATACTAGTCTTCCTTTGGACCTGAGAGATTCTAGTTCTTTAGGATTGGTTCCTTGAAATTTCACAACTTCTGATCAAGTTACTTGCTTTGGACCCGAGAGATTCTAGTTTAAATAATCGAATACTAGTCTTTTATACGATATCCTCTACTTTGCTACATTTGTCACATATGGTAGTATTTGATTAGATAAAATTTTCGTGAGTAGAAATAAAGTCGCCGATTTGTATAATGTAATAGTTACCTTGTTTTGCAAGTTATCTTTCATGTTTTCCGCCCAAGACTTCATGAATGTTATAGCTATATTCGTGTCTACTAGTTTATGCGAGAAAAGAATACCAATACTAGCCTCCACTAGAACGAAAGTGAAAAGGCCGGTATTTCGTTAAGTTGATTCAGATGAAGAATAAGGGAGGATGAGAAGGAGATCATGATTTTTTTATTTTAAAAAATAAAAATTGTGAAATTTTCGGGATTTTTCTGCTTTTTTTTTTTAAAATTATTTGTAATAGTAAATATAAATAACATTAACCAGATTTTTTCCCTGGCCAAGTCTAACTTTCCATAGTTGTTAACGTTGATTTTTCATTTGTTAATCTATATAAAAAAAATATTATCACTAGTGCCCGTGAATTATACATACTATACATGACATGTAACCTTGTGCAGGTTTAGAAACTCGCATCTAAGGTACGAACTCTCACCCTCGTATCACGAGCTCATCCTATAGTCATATCATAAAAAGATACATCATAATACCACAAAAAATAATAGTAATGTATATCCAGTATTGGTATTTTGTTAATGTACACTATTGAAATCTAGTTATAGGCTTTTCCAAAATAAATATTTTTCTACAGGTTTACTTAACATTTAAATAAGAGATATTTCCAAAATCCTCACTTTTTCATACGTTTTACTTTAACCTACTGATCTTGGAAAGTTTTGCAAAATCATCCCAAAATCAAAACAACGAGCGGTTTTATTGTTGGATGGGTGGTTTTGGGGTTTGGATGAGTAGTTTTGAAATATTATGATGTTTTAATAATCTAAAATAAATATTTAAAATTATTCAATAAATATTTAAAAATTATTAAAATATCAAAATTATCCAAAACCACCTATTCAACCGCAAAACCAATAGTTGTTTTGATTTTGGGATGGTTTTGCAAAACTTTCCAAAATAACCCTTTAAACAAAAGTTTTCATAAACATATCCAATTCACCATGTATAACAACATCAAATACCACAATAGTTTTGAAAAACTGTTTTCTATTCAACGATATTTAAATCTTATTTTTCCATAAAATCATTCAATGACAATAGAACCTACTTGGATTCCAAGAATTATATAGCACAGATAAGTTTCGGAGACTATTAGAACTAATTCAGAGGAATTTGATATTCCCAATGATCGAAAATCAACAAAAACGACAAAGTAAATGAAAAGATGATTAAAGTTCTTAACTCCTGGGTTCGGCGATAGTGACCATTTTTTGAAATTAAGATGAAATAATAAAAAATGTAACGTCTGATTCCGACCCTTGGATGATCCAAGACGCGCTGGTCGGGCGCCACCTCATCACATAACCAGTCTTAAGGTTAATCAGTCTTAAGGTTAAACACTAGTCCCACAGACTACCATTGCACTTTCCAGTATATTTTGTCATCACTCGCATATTTTTCGGACAAACTTTTCAAAAGATCACACATCCCAAAATTGCTCCACGTCAAACATGTTTAACTTTAGAGTTCTCAAATTCTAAACTCTCAAAAAACTGTGCACGTTAGTAATATGGGTAGCAATTGAATTATTTTTAAATCTTTCTCAATTTGGAATGTTAAAAAAACTAAAATAGTTCCGGTACCCATGTATATTAATATGATGCCGGTTGTACAGATAATATAATCTTTGAAGTTCTAATACGGTTTAAAAGATACTGTAGAGAAAAGGTCAAGGATAAAGCCGGTGAAAAGTTGCAGAAAAATAAAAATTGAAAAACATGGAGAGTCGGGAGAGACGTTACCCTGTACAACTACACAAACAACCTCTGACGCTTTAAAATTCAATTTGTATCATAAATTTTATAATTTTTTTATATTTAAATAAACTTTTCAAAAATTTACAACAAATCCAATCACCAATAAATTATATTATATTATTAAAAAAAAATTTAAATTTCGAATATTACAGAGATAATCTGGTGATCAATATCATTCAAATTACTTTGTAATGGTATCATACAGGCACATAGTTATCAAACCTTATTGATGAAAACACATGAAAATCATATTACACATCGTCCGCAACAAACATGGTTCACAAGGAAGATTTGACTCTCACAACCCTTGGATGCAAACTAGCATAAGCCAACAATTCAGGATCCCGTTCAAACAAATACATATCTTCTTCACTCAAAACAACCCAAGCCTCCACCGAACCATTTCCTTCATTACCATCCATCAACACCATCGCATTCTTACTATTACCCGAACCAACACCGACCCAAACGGGTCTGCCCCACCCGAATTCCGTTTCATAAACCGGCATGTTACACAAACTCGTACATATATAAAACTCCACGTCATCACTCATCATCTTCGTCATCAATTCACTAAAGTAATCTCTCAATCCCTCCCCTGTTTGCAACATCTTCACGTACTTCTCATCAAACCCCTTCATCCCCTGTCTCATTTCTCTAACCAAATGTTGTAACTCCATCTCGCCGGTTCTATTTTCAACCGTGTATGTCCCCACTAAGTTTCCGACATGGTTTGACGTCAGCGGTGGGGTCAATTTTCCACGGATGTTCACCGCTCGTGTTAGAATCGACTGTTTTGAAGAGTTAGTGTTTGGTCTGGTTCTGGCTGCTTTAAAAGCTGTTTTCCAGATGAGAGCTGTAACAGCTTCTGCTCTGGTTGCTATTTTCTCTCCTGGAGGAGTTGCTATTGATTTGAGAGAAACTATTCTCGATGAGTCGAACACGAGTCTTGTTAAAGGAAGTTTCTTTTTATCAAAGCTGACAACAACTTCAGCTTTTTCAGCTAACTTGCTCGGAGGAAACAGAGTAGCGGAATTGAAAACAGGGGTTATCGATATTTTCAAATTTTTCAAATCCCTCGCCGAATGCTCCGCCCAAGACTTTGCGAACGTGGCCACGGAGGTCGCGTCTGTAAGTTTGTGCGAGATGCTGACACCGACAGCGACACCACCGCATGTGAAAAACGAGACTTGTACGAGAGTGAAGAACCCGATGCTCTGTTCCGAGGACTGGACATCAGTGGGGATCAACTGTTTGAGAAGATCTCCATCTGGGTTTTTGAGAAACTGGGACATGGGAATGTTGACTCGTGCTTGTAAATACAGAGCTCCATTGTCGTTGCAATCGATCATGGCGTTGTCTACTGTTCTTCCGGCGAATGGGTAGAACAGAGTGAGGGTTTTGGATAAGGATTTCTTCAGGTTCTGAGAAGTTTCGGAGACAGAGTGGTTGCCGTGAGTGGAGTAGCAGAATAGCAGGGAACCGTAGACTGATGGAGCGAGTTGATCTATGAGTGAGAGTTTGAAGTTTTTCAAGTGTGTTGGGGTTGGAGAAGATGGTTTTATGGCTTCTCTTTCTGTGATTTTCACCTCCATTTTTGTTGTTTTTGATTGAGGTAACAAATACTGGTTTTGATTTCTTCTTATATCCAGTATTATAATTATTGACTAGATTAATTGTCTAACAATGCTGACTCATAGATTGCTACTTATCAACTTATTTTGATAAGTTAATTGGATTGTTCAAGTAATTGACTTTGACTTTGTATGTAGAATGACAATTCTTTCTTGTAATTATGAACAAAATCATGCGCGGGATATTGTGATCCAAGTGAATAAGATTTAAAATTTCTAGACGGCTGTTGTGTGGAAGATATTTTAAGTGTGTAGTTGTATAATTTTTTAAATAATTTGACTTTTTCTTAACGACTAGGTTTGCGGCATATGCATGCACCTGTCTATCCTATAACGACTCAAGCTCGAGTATATTCAATTTTCTCTCATGAAAGATTTTATTAAATTTGTATTGGAGTTCGAACTTATCCAGCGGCTAAAAATCGAGTTCAGACTCGAATTCGAATAATAATTGAATTAGTGGAACACGATTCTTTAAAATTTATTAATAATTTTTTAATTTCACTTTATTATTCTTGACTCGACTTGGATGCATTCGAGTTCCACTCAACTCGTATACCCCTAAACCAAATATAGTAAAGCTCGATAAGGCTCGCGAGCCTTATGAGTCTAGTAATATAGAACTCGAGCTCGACTCGTTTCAGAAAAAAAAAAATCAACTTGAACTTGACTCGAGCTCGTGAACAACGAGTCAATTTTGAGTATTTCTCGAGTCGATCTCGAATAGCTCGCGAGTAGCTCAGCTCACTTACATCCCTGAATCTGCGTCTCTTTTGTATATTTTAAAATAAAATTTAATAAAATAAAAATTGTTTAAGATATTAAAAATTTTAACAAAATATGTAAAGGAAAAATTGGAAAAACTTATCCAAAAATCTTTGGAGTTAGGTTAATGGACCTCCACGACTCTTTTTAATTTTTTAATTCATTCCAAACTTTTTTTTCACCGAATGATCCTTCATTCCAATACTATCATTCACTATTCATCTTATTTACAAGTTTAGTAATTAATACCATTTAATGAAAAATGAAGTTTTAAAAGAAGAAACTACCTCTTTTACCATTTCCTCATAACACAAACTTCACTAATTTTTAATTGCGACCATTACATTCTTAGACCTTTGTCTTCTGCTTGTCTTCAACTGTCATCGCAACCCAAACTTCACTCTTTGTATTATGTTGATTGAACACAATTCTTATGGATAACAACAAAGGTACCAAATATTTCGGCGCACACCCAAATGTACAGCCTCTGTCATTGTAGTATAGTATGTTGTGTTTCAGGTGGTTTTTGCTATATGATGGTCACAATAAGCGCAAACACACTTAGAGGCGAAATGCGTTCGGGAGGAGTCCAAACACTAGACTCCACCCTAAACTCGTTCTCTTTATCCGTGAAGGACAATAATGTTACTCGTGAAGGAAGCCAATTCAATTTGTGATCCATAATAATATTTTCAGGCATTGCACTTTGGAGAAATAATTCAGATCTAGAGATTAAATGCATTTTAGGTTGAGCCTAGAATATGGTTCCCTTTACGGATGAAATTGGTTCCCTTCATGAACATTATTAGTGTCCTTCACGGATAAAATTTTCTCCTTCACATATAAACTTGATCTTACATAAACTTGATCTCCTTAAATTGAAAATGCGTTTTGGGTGAATTCCAGAGTTTTGCCACCTAAAACACATTTATCCCCTGGCATTTATGGTGTTCAAAACTCTAACCTCCACTTAAAATGCATTGGGCTTCAAAATTAAAATGGTTAAGTTTACGTGAAAAATTATTATCCATCACAAAAGAAATTTGATTCCTTCACAAGTAACATCAATATCCTTCACGATTAGTGTAATGCCCAACCCCCGTCCACGGCAGAACTATAACCGAAGAACGGGATGCTACATTACAATCATTGATGCATTCATTCATTACCATTAAATGCGGAAAAAATAATTGAAATAGTTTAATTATCAATGAAGAACAAATAACTGCCTCAAAATCAACAATAAGTATCCATCAAATGGTTTACAACCCAAAAGCAGTTTATAGACAATATAAACTTAAAAATCCTTTAGATAGCGTACAAATCCCTCAAACAGTAGCTCAAAAGATAAATAGTAGTTTCCAAATGAAGTTCATAATCAAGTGAGACTTGACATGCTTCAATGATATGGTGGAACACTTTATTCTACTCGATCACCTATTTCACATTTCAATGGAATAGGCAAGAAAAATGGAAGAAAAGTAACATCAGACTATCGATATTTGGTTAGCAAGCTCACACTCCAACAAAGACATACAAATGCGTCTAATTAACATTTAATAATGAAGTTGGCACGCAAATGCACCTAGGAACTATCAATAATTCATTGGAGTCAATCCTCACTCTAAGGCAAACATTTACAACAAGTGAACTCAAAATTATGCTCGTTTGGGTTCATTTGATATTACCTAGTGTTTAAGTGGATTCATTAGTAGCCGTTTAAACCTCCGATGCATACAATTCAATCCAAATACAATCATCATTCAATTGTAATCATATTAACAATTACATTTCTTTATAGGCTGCCTCTAATCTTGTATCAATAATGAAACAGAATCAATTAGGCCGAAGCCACACAATTGGGTCTAAAGATCGAAATCCGCAATGTCGTTTGTTCCCTCTCGGGACGGACAACTATCTTAGGATTCCATCATTTAGGTCCGAAGACCACCAATATAATATGCCCGCAGACAGTGGTGTCGTCACACCCAATCAGAGTCGTCACTCAGTTCAATAATGGTTAGCTAGACCAAAGGACATATGTTTTCAATAGGTTGAGAATTCTCAGTTATCCCTAATGACATATCATTCTATCACTATTTCAACTACGACTAGGGTAATCCATTATTAGTTTAGGTGATAAGAATACACAAATCATTTAATATTCAATGGCTTTCATTCAATAGTCTCGAGTAATATTACTAGTGTTTTATACATTTATGTTTAGCAGCTCTAGTCTAACCAAAACCTAAGTCTACATTATAAGTATACATACATATATATATATATATATATATATATATATATATAAACAATAAACAATAGCAGCTCATGTAAATAAAATTGGTAAAATATCAATATGACTATTTCGATACATTACAATCATATATTTGTATCATTTTTTTTTTTATTTAAATATTTATGCATATAGTAGGTGCCTTTCGATTTAAACCTACTACTTGTATGAACTTCTCAAACCTTATGAAATTTGAGGTTAGAGTAAAAATCAAACATAAATTTCATAATAAATATGAGAAAAAGTTATACACATCAAATATAAAAATCAAGTTCAAACTTTTAACAGGTTTTCTATTTGCTTTAGCACTATATTACAAACTTGTGCTACTACCAGATTTCAAAAACACTTACAAAATTTAAAATTTTAGTGAAGTGGCATCACTTCTTGTGTTTATATAGGTGAGTGGTATCACTTCTTGTGTTCATCTGAGACACCATCTGACTCATCTTCAAATCCTATATCAAACAACATTATTGATATTACGATTTTCGAAAATAAATAAAATATACACACATCCTGGTGAGAATCAAGATTTTGTTAATCCATCTGTATATCATCTTCATATGCCAATTTCATATATCAATAAATTTTAATTCGTATATTATAAAAGAATTATCTAACTCATTTCAATATGAAAATAACTAATCTTAAATTATAAATAGTTTATATTTATGATGATAATAATAATAATAATTATTATTTATAGTTAGATATTAAAAAAAAGTTTAAACTAAAAATAAAAACTTTTAAATTATAAAAAAATTTATATATATTTAAAAATTTTATTTTATAATATAAATATTTTAATTAACTAAAACAGTATATAATTTATATTATATTTTTTAAATATTTATTTCAAAATAGTGTACCATATCGCGGGCGCTGCCCCGCATCCCGTAAATAATAATCTTTATATTTGGCCCCTGCCTTGTTAACTCTGGCTCCGTCCTGCTTATCAGGTTCTGATTTGAAGCCTTTGGCTCTTCGTTAAGAGTAAAATATTTATTTTATTTGACTCATCTTCTAAAATTGCAAAGCAATAAAAAAAAGTTAGGTTCCTGTCACCTGTGACTTACACATTTAAAATGTCCTGAGACCTATATTTTTTTACTACCTATATCATATCTCGCAAGATTCCTTTGGTTAATGGGTCTGTAAGTTTTTGTTTTGATGTTACACAGATAACTGCAGTTATATCATCAGAAATCAAATGTTTAATAATTTCATACCAACACTAAAGGATATTTGTTATAAAATAGAGCATATGACTCGGGCATTTTAAGATATTTAAGGACTTTTCCTAGTGCTCTCGTAAGGCAATGTGAGACCTGGTGCAAAGCATTGCATACATTAAACTACCTTTACACGAAGGATTCGATAAAGAGACGGCCCACTAGTATAATCTATTTGATTTAATGGTCTTCCAAAATTTTATTTATTAAAAACATTAAAAGGAGAATTAAATTCCTTAATATCCAAATGATTAAATTTTGAAACAACCTTATGAATGCAGTGAAATTAACACAAAGCGAAATCTCCACTATTTATTTTAACTTTGATGCATAAAATAATATCTATTTCTCCTAAATATTTCATTTTAAAATTGGAAGTCAGGTACTTTTTAGTTTTATTTATCCCTTGTATGCTAGTTCCCAAATTAGCATATCATCGATATAGAGACATACTATAAGTGTATGTTTGGGAAAACTTTTCAATTAGCGTTTAGATTATATATTAGTTTTTTTAAAAAAAAATACGTGTTTGGTAATAGCATTTTAATTAGCGTTAAAATAGCGTTTAAAAAAGTTATCTTTGATAGCTTTCAACCCAAACGCTAATAGTGATTTACTTTATTAATTTTTATCTAATAATTAATTATATAATTATCTTTTAAATTATATTTATATATGTAATAAATTTTAGTAATTTTTTTATGTATCAGCTAATTTAAAATTTAATTTAGCAGTTAACTGCTACCATGATGTGAAACGCTGATTTAACGGCTAATTTAAAATCTAATGCCAAACATACACTAAATTTATAATCCTCAGTGAACTTTGAGTAAATGCATCTATCAAGAGTATTATACTTAAAACCATTTAATAATATTACAATATCAAATTTTTCATGTCAGTTGCTTCAATCCATATAATAATTTGACTAATTTACAAATTTTCTTCTCATTACCTAGAAGTATAAAACCTTCGGGTTTGTCCCCATATATCTCTTCATCAAGATCTCCATTTACAAATACCGTTTTAAGTTTAACAATCACTTGGACAATACAATTATATATTGATGTGTAATTCTGGCAACCGGCCATATTCCTCCAAATAACCAATCACATGTTTTTAACCCCATCTCTCTTTGCAACCTCTTCACAAACGTCTCATCAAACCCTTCCAATCCCAGGAATCAG
Source organism: Cardiospermum halicacabum (assembly GCA_031304145.1). Taxonomy (NCBI): domain Eukaryota; kingdom Viridiplantae; phylum Streptophyta; class Magnoliopsida; order Sapindales; family Sapindaceae; genus Cardiospermum; species Cardiospermum halicacabum. The sequence continues at coordinate 21,191,819 of CM062397.1, forward strand.
CCCTCTTAAGTCCACCTCCTTATGAAAAGAATGGCGTGAGATTCTGATTGGCCCCGTTAAACTTGTCTGTCTCCATTAATGTGGACATTTCGACATTATCGTTCTTGTTCTTGTCTGCTCTTCAGCCGGCACTTAAACTTCACTGTGACCATAATGGACAAAGAATCCAACTCTTTTCTCAGAACATGACTTTCATAACATACTAACACATGACCATTTTTAAAGAATATTTATGTTTATTTATAGATTGAAGACTCTTTCAATGAGTTCGACTCTATATTATAAGAAGACATCCAAACATAATCATAAGCAGCAAAAATGGAGGTGAAAATTACAGAAAGAGAAGCCATAAAACCATCTTCTCCAACCCCAACGCACTTGAAAAACTTCAAACTCTCACTCATAGATCAACTCGCTCCATCAGTCTACGATTCCATGCTATTCTGCTACTCCACTCACGGCAACGACTCTGTTTCCAAAACTTCTCAAAACCTGAAAAAGTCCTTATCCAAAACCCTCACTCTATTCTACTCATTCGCCGGAAGAACAGTAGACAACACCATGATCGACTGCAGCGACAATGGAGCTCTGTATTTACAAGCACGAGTCAACATTCCCATGTCCCAGTTTCTCAAAAACCCAGATGGAGATTCTCTCAAACAGTTGATCCCCACTGATGTTCAGTCTACGGAACAGAGCATTGGGTTCTTGACTCTCGTTAAAGTCTCGTTTTTTCCATGCGGTGGTGTCGCTGTTGGCGTCAGCATCTCGCACAAACTTGCAGATGCGACTTCCATGGCCATGTTCATAAAGTCTTGGGCGGAGCATACCGCGAGTGATTTGAACGTATCGATATCCCCTGTTTTCAATTCCGCTACTCTGTTTCCACCAAGCAAGTTAACTGAAAAAGCTGAATACGTTGTCAGCTTTGATAAAAAGAAACTTCCTTTAACGAGAGTCGTGTTCGACTCATCAAGAATAGTTTCTCTCAAGTCAATAGCAACTCCTCCAGGAGAGAAAATAGCAACCAGAGCAGAAGCCGTTACAGCTCTCATCTGGAAAACAGCTTTTAAAGCAGCCAGAACCAGAACAAATACTAACTCTTCCATTCTATCACGAGCGGTGAACATCCGTGGAAAAATGACCCCACCGCTGACGTCAAACCATGTCGGGAACGTAATCTGGTCATATCGAGTTGAGAACAGAAACAGAGAGGTGGAGTTACGGGATTTGGTTAGAGAAATGAGACAGGGGATGAAGGTGTTTGATGAGAAGTACGTGAAGATGTTGGAAACAGGGGAGGGATTGAGTGGTTACTTTAGTGAATTGATGATGAAGAAGATGAGTGAAGATGTGGAGTTTTATATATGTACGAGTTTGTGTAACATGCGGGTTTACGAAACGGATTTCGGGTGGGGCAGACCCGTTTGGGTCAGTGTTTGTCCGGGTAATTGTAAGAATGTGATGGTGTTGATTGATGGTAATAAAGGAGATGGTGGTGTGGAGGCTTGGGTTGTTTTGAGTGAAGAAGATATGTATTTGTTTGAACGTGATCCTGAATTGCTGGCCTATGGTAGTTTGAATCCAAGTGTTGTGGCCAATGCTGATTTTCAATCTTTCGGAGTCAAATCTTCCTTATGAATCATGTTTGTTGGAGACGTTCTCTAATGAGATTTAATTATCGGTTATTCACGTGGAACATTCAATCATGTAAAAGAGGCTTTAATTAGAAATTCACGTAAAAACAATGAGAAATTATGGTTTTCCACGTCATCTGGAGTACTTGGAGAATCCGCCCAATCGCCACGAGACATGTGGCTAGAGGCAAAATAAATCTGTAAATCTTTAAAATTCATTCATTCAGCATTCATGGCTTTTCTCTCATATTCGACGGTCTTAGTTTCGTGTCAATTGAATCTGTATATTAATTTGTTTAGTGTGTAAAATCAGATGGTTTGTCGCATGAACTGAGGTGCTAATAGAAACTACCCATCTCGCAGCGAAGAAGATTGTTTGGTTGAACATTAAAGAATCAGTATCATACATGAGTCGAATACATATAGCCAATATCAGTAGTTCAATGGAGGTAACTCTTGTTTGTTTTGTTCCCCATAGTACCCAAGTCCTCAAACAACCGTTCTCTAAAATGCTTCTGGTGCACCGTGCAGGAGGAGATGAGAGAAAAGAAATCCATCCAAAAACTAAATAAAATAGAGTTGTTGTTAGAGATAAAATGGAGTTGTTGTTATTCGAGATGGAGATCACGAGAAACGAAAACCGAAACGGGAGATGAGAGAAAAGCAATCAATCCAAAAACTAAATAAAATAGAGTTGTTGTTAGAGATAAAATGGAGTTGTTGTTGTTGGAGATGAAGATCACGAGAAACGAAAACAGAGAGAGAATGTTATTTTGAAAAAATGGAAAAAGTTAATAACGGCGACGGCGATTGGACGGGTTCTAGCATAATTTCTCCATATTCAAACATTATTTTAATTTAGACCTTATTTGTTTCATGTGTTTGGGTTGCTTTGTTTTGTTTCATCACAACCCAAACGATGTTTGTTTCGTGTGTTGGTGTTGTATTGTTGTGTTGTATTGTTTTGTTCATTAATGTTTCTGGTTGTTTCAAAATCCCCATTTTTTCTCATTTTTTCAACACACTAAATTAGTGTGTTCACGTTGTTTCATATTTTTTCTTTCTAATTTATCATTATTATATTATTTGTATTTCGATTTTACCTTTTGCTAAAATCAATTTTTTATATATTATTTGTATTTCAATTTTACATTTTGTTAAAATCAATTTATTATGTTTTCATGTTCATTCGCACAGACAAGAGTTTTTTACATTGATGAGTAATTAAATCTTTGTTAAATGAATCTATTATGCACTTTATCTGTTCGATGAATTGATTCAGTTACACTTTTTCTAGAATACAGGAGATTTGATATATTAGTACAAAAAATTTTGGTTTATGGTTTTTATACTATTTAATAATGATCTTTGTTTATGAAAATAATACATAAAAAAATTCAAATTACATAGAAATAAGAATTCAACCACGCAAAAATTGAACTATGATTAATGTGCCCAAACAGATAATTCTCAAACATTGAACTAGGAAATTGAACTAGGAAATATAGTTAAGGGTATTATAGTTATTTAATAGTTTTGGAATATTACCATACAATCAATCCAAATATAAAAGTATATAATATAATACAGAAATATACAACTTATTCAAACATATTTTTAGTACCGTATAATACATTATAAAACAGAATAATACATTAATAAAATGAAATAGCGCCACCAGTCATCCAGGTGTTAGAATCATACAACCGTATACATACTTTATAGTCAAATATGATTTACATTCACACGACACGTGCAACATTCAATTGGTTATTCACGTCGAAGAGATCACATCCAAAACAACACGATTACGTGCACTAAATTATCACTCAGACATTGGAGCTTCACAAGCAAGATTTCACGACAGGGCAGACGCTAGGATTGAGAGAAGCATAAGCAAGCAACTCAGGATCACGTTCAAACAAATACATATCTTCTTCACACAAAACCACCCAAGCCTCCACAGATCCATCACCTCCATTGCCATCAACCAACATCATCAAGTTCTTTGTATTCTGCGCCGGAGCCGTCACCCAAACAGGCCTCCCCCAACCAAAATCCACGTCATACAACGACATGTTACACAAACTCGAACAAAAGTACAGCTCCACATTCTCTCTCGTCATCACACGCCTGGACTCAAGTAGATAACCAATCGCATGTTCCAACCCCTCCTCTGTTTTCAAATTCTTCACGAACATTTCATCAAACACTTCCAGTCCCTTCCTCAGCTCACGAACCAGCCCTCTCAAATCCACCTCACTCTCGTCTTGTACGGCTACGTGAAGCTGCATAATGTTCCCAACGGAGTTGAAAGCCAGGGGAGGTGAAACTCTTCTCCTAATGTTCACAGCTCGATGCATCACTGAGTGTGACGATCTTGAATTCGATCTCGCTGCTTTCAATGCCGATTTCCAGATAATCGCGGTGACGATTTCTGATTTCGACGGCTTATAATCATCTACTTTGAGAGATGCTAATTTGGCCGAATCGAACACTAGTCTTTTCAAAGGAAACCTCTGTTCCGGGACTTTTATCACTTGTTGTGTTGAAAAACACTCTCTCGCGGGAAACAATCTCGCGGCTTCGTAAACAGGACGTGTCAACTCACAACTACCAATCATGTTTTCCGCCCAGGATTTCATAAACGTCGCTGCCGTGACAGCGTCTCCTAATTTGTGAGAAACACATATGTCAATCCCAACACCACCACAAGTGAAAAACGTGAGCTGAACCAGAGTGAAGAAGCCAGTGGATTCGAACTCGGTAGGGAGAAAAAGACTGAGTTGATAACCATCTGGCTGTTGAAGAAAACTTGACATGGAAATGTCGACTTTTGCTTCCACGAACAGAGCTCCGTTGTCGTTACAATCGATGATCATATTGTCCACTGTCTTTCCGGCTAATGGGTAAAACAGAGTGAGTGTTTCGGAGAGTGATTTCTTCAGGTATTGTGATGTTTCGGAGGGGGATTGGTGGTTGTTGGAGTAGAAGAATATAATGTTACCGTTGACTAGTGGAAAGAGTTGATCGAGGAGTGAGAGTTTGAAGGTTCTTAGGTGAGTTGGGGTTGGAGAAGATGGTTTTATGGTTTCTTTTGAGATTATTTCCAGTTTCATTTTCGTTTCTACCTTCTGCTTCTTACAATACAATTTTTCTTCCTACCAGGTTGAACTTCTTAAACACCGGACGACCTTTTAAATAGTACTAGGATTGTCCACTTCCCATGCAGGTGGGCCTCATTTTGATTTTTTTTTTCTACCTTTTAATATAAAGAAATTAATAAATATACTAATAAAGTATAAATAAATTAAATATTAAAGGGTCTATTGTATATTTAGAATTTTTATTAAAAAAAATATATTTTTAAACTAAAATTAAAATTTCAAATTAAATTTTTAAAAATTTTTGTAAAAAATAGATTAAAATGACTATAATACCCCTGCTTTCCGGTCTTGATTTGCTTTCCGGACAAATCAGACCGGAAGCAAAACTACACCAGAAAACAGTAAAATATAATTGCTTCCCGTTGTTTTACTTTCCAGACCAGTAAGTAATTATATTTTGGCTGTTCCTGGTCTGATGCTTCCCGATCCACTAAAAAGCTAATTTTTATATTTTAAAAAAAAAAAAAGGTTTAAAAGTATAAAAAATTTAGGGTTGGTCTAAAACTAAAAAAATAAAAATAAAGTAAAAATATCTAAGATCTAATATATTTAGTTTGTGAAGTGGGATGTGAAAGTAGATAAAATAGACTGTGTCTACCCAAACTTTTATTATATTAGTATAATGATTTTCTTTCGAATTCATTTCCTCAATTTTGCATGACGGGATAAATAATAATAAACTGTCATTTTATAAATTTTATTTACAATATGTAGCTCAGTTTTAAAATCTTCACAAAAATAATTTTTCAAACTTTTATTTTTAAAAAATAGTCATTCACATGTGTGAAGAGTGTCATTCACAAGTGTGAATGGCTATTTTTTAAAATCAAAATTTTAATGGATTAAAAATATAAATAAAAAATTTTTGGATTAGTTTTTAAATTTTAAACTTTATTTGGGTTGTTTCTTGTAGTTTTTCCAAAACTAATTGATGGAAGAGAAAAAGTTGATGTTTTGCAGCAATTTGAAATATTATCATTATAGTATTCGGATATGTGGTGTCAAATAAACCACAAGTCAAATTATAAGGTTAAGATTGCTCGAGAATAATAGCTAAAAGTGATTGAAAAAATCTGCTCTTGAGAAAAATAAGAATCGGATCTTTTTACAATCATTCATACCCTCTATTTATAGGAGGTCTAAGAATTCTACTCCTACAAGGATTGAGACTCCTAATCTTTCTTGGACTAGGTCTCCTTATTGTCTTTGGAGAAGGATATCTCGATTGAAATTGGTTCAGGAAGCTGTATGTGAAGCGCATTGGGCTTGAGCCCTTTTATATTGTCCAGAAGGCTGCTGGGTTTGTGTCGTATTCCTTTGGCCGTAAATGGCAGTTGGGCCTCTTGGGGCATGGTAAATTGTTTGTATGGAAATAATATTTGGCCGAAATAGCTATAACCGAAGATGGTTTCGGCCGAACTGACTTGGTCTTGGACTCTGACCTATTTTCCTTATAGAACTCTGAAACCTTAAAGTTTTTAGATCGCTACAATCTTACCTTTGAACTTTAAAGGCCGTAGGTTATTTTTCCTTTACAGTACTATTGTTTGTATTATGAATTTGGAGGATGCAGCGAAGCTCTTCATTCACCATAGCCATGATTATAAATTTTATATTCCATGCCAAGTCTAAGCACATCAAAATTTGACATTATTTTAATTGAATTTTGGCGTTACTCAGTTTTGAAAAAAATCGTTACTATTAAAAAATTTGAAAATTTAAAATTAAAATTTTCAAATTAGAATAAAATATTAAAAGTTAATTTAAAATTTAATAAATATCTTTTATTTCTCCATATATTAATATTCTTTTATAAAACTTGTTGAAAGGTTTTTTATATAAAAAATAGTCAATAAGAATAATAATAATAATGGTACATAATAAAAAATACATTTTATTTTTCTATTTTCAAACGTTTTGTATAATGATTGGGATGGGAGAAACAATTTTCTTGTTTAGATTATTTCAATTTTTTCCCAAAAGATTTTTTGCTTGCTTATGAAAAGAGAGAAGAGATTGATCTGCTTTAATAGGCTGCTTTGACAATAGATTGTCTTCCAAATCAAAAAATAAAAAATGATAATGTGGTTACTTGATTCTGTAATAATGGAAGAATTCAACTCCTTTGACTTTTGTAACATACTAGTATACCACATGGAAATTTCTAAAATAATATTTACGTTTTGTTTATAGATTGAAGCTCTTTCAATGAATTGGATAAAATAATATAGACTTTCCATCTCATTCAAACCCTTGATTTGAAAGTGATAATTGTAAAATAAATTCATATATTGTCTTGGAGAATTTTATGTCCCTTTCAAATTATGTAAAAAGGAAAAATAAAAATAAAAAATGAAATCTGTGGATTAATTTAAAATTTGGGTTTATTTTTACAATAATAATTAGGAGTATATTTGTTTTATTTTTATTATTTTATTTTAATATAATAATTTATATAAATATATATGTATATTTAAATAGTGTTGATAAATTTTATTAAAACTCTTTCCACCTCCAAATTATATGGGTTGATGCTATATTGTAAGATCGGAAAGATTGGAAAGCTATTAAAAGAATGATATTTGTCAAAAATGCTTACGAACCTAAATAAGTTTTTAGTATGGTTCTGGTCCTACTAGAAATATATATATATATATATGCATATATATATATATATATATATATATATATATATAAATTTTATATTAGAGGGTGTAACACTTACCCATAAAAGTATATAACTTCTTTATTAGAGTTTTATTTTTTTTTAGAGGTTTAAATTTGTATTATTTGTTTATTTTTTAATTAAAATTTATTTTTACTGTAATTAGGTTTTATATTATTAGAGCATCTCCGGTAGTATGCGAGTTAAAAATTTCTCCACAGCCATATCAACGATGTAGAGAATTTTTTTAAAACTGATTTCCAGTAGTTGATTCTATTTCCAATGTGAAGCTGACATGATATATTTTATTATTCATACGGTGAACGTCAACTGCTTGTGGATGGTCAAATGCATAGTCAACTCATCTAAATAAAAATAATATTATTTTATTAAATTAATCTTATCATCTCTTTTTGTATGGTAGAGATTTAATTTAATTAAAATTTTAATAATTATAAAAATAGAAAAAATATATTAGACGGTGACTACTGTATCACTTTTTAGATAGACGCCGTCCATTTCTAAATATTCAATCATGTTTTCTATTTTCCACGGCCACATCATCTCACGTTCACATTCTATTGGAGACGCTCTTAGTATTCGATTTTATATTATAATTATGAAATTTTCTAATTAGATTTTCTATTATAAATATGTCTTTTTAGTCATTAAGAGATAAAATATTTCAGATTTTATTTTTATTTTAATAAGAATATTTTGACTTCGCTAAATTTTCTTTTGGATTAGAATTTATTTTTGTCCTAGTCAAATAATATTGGCTATCGAAGCTCTTGACTGAGCCTAAATAATTTTCAAACATTTTTCATTCTCAATTGGTTTTAGAGCCTAAAATTCAACCATGAGTGACAATTAAGGTGCGATGGCAAATATGAGAACTCGATGACAAGTTCTTCACAGGTGGAAAAGAAGGATGTTTTTCATTGGATTTTGAAGAATTGGACTGGATCAAGTTGATGAATAAAATGGTATAACTTCTGTATTAGGTTTCTTTTCCTTTATTTGGGGTTAAATTTGTATTATTTATTTATATTTATGAGGTTTTTTTTTTTTAATATACTTTGTTAGGTTTTCTATTTATTATTTGGTTTCCTAATTGATCTTTTTATTATAACTATATTCTTTTGAAACATTGAAAGACAAATTATCTTAGATTAATAATAGTGAAAATTCGCAAATTTAGACTTTATCAACTTTTTATTTTAGTTTTAGATTAATCCTAAATTTTTTTCACTTTTAAACTTTTTTATAAAAAAATTATTAAAAAAAAATGCAAAAAATAAGCTTCCCGGTATGTACTACTGGGAAGCAGGCAAAAATTTATCTGCTTCCCGGTGTGTAATACTGGAAAGTGAAAATTCGTTTCCTGGTATTACACACCCGGAAACAGACTTGATTTTTTCATGTTTCCTGGTGTGTAATACCAAGAAATGAAAACTTAACTTCCCGGTATTACACACAAGGAAACAAGCAAAATTCAAGTGTTGTTTCCTGGTGTGTACTACCGGGAAGTGAATTTTTACTTTCTGGTATTACACACCGGGAAACTTAACATCAATTTTGCCTATTTCTTAGTATACAATACCGGGAAACTATTGGGTACATTTTTTTTTTAATGTCGAAGGGTAAGATGGTCATTTTGGTCTATTTTTGTAAAAAAAATAATTTAAAATTTTAGTTTTGTAAAAATTTTAATGTGGGTCTAAAAATATAAATTTTTTAATAAAAAAGTTTAAAAGTGCAAATGACCCATAAATTTTTTAATAAAAAAGTTTAAAAGTGCAAATGACCCTTAATAATATTTTGACTTTATCATAATTTTCGTTGGATTAGAGTTTTTCCTCTGCAATTAGGATTTATCTTTGTCATAATCAGATATTATTGATAAAAATTCCTTATGGAGTATAACAGTCTTTATCTTTTAATCCCAACCAAATATTATTAGTTACATATACCTCTTAAGGGAGTCTAAATAGTCTTCAAACGCTTTTTGTTCTGCATCAGAAGTTGATGGGTGCTGAGTCTGTCAATATTAAATTAACTTGTAAATACAAATAAGCTTGTAGCAAACAATATCGATCCTATAGAGAATGGAAGTCAATAATTGCAAATATAAAGATCAAATCAGAATTAAAGTTAGGTGGTGTAAAATATATGAATAATTAAATAAAAAAATCAAATTAACAGAATAAACAATCGATGATATTTAAACATCCAGCTAAGTCAACTTATTCAATGTAGGTGTTGATCATTGAAATAGAACATATATATATATATATATATATATATGTAGTTTAATAGTCATGATTATAGTTATTGACAACGTGCCTAAAAACCCATATTTTTCTTACCTAATAGACTGATCAGGTACGACCATTTGAATCAATCACTAATCTAACATAGACCACATTACGAACTAGAAAAAACTCATGACCATAACTAATAAATTAGTACGACAGTTCTTGAAATATGATTATATAATCTCAACATTACCTAAGTAAAATTAGTTACGAACTATTTAACATGCAGTATGTTAACCTAGTCAATTAATCAATTGTGCACTTAATCATTTAAATTGACAAACATGTTAAAAAAATGGTCAAGTCGAGGCCACCAACAAGACTCTGATGGCCATACTCAAGAAAAGGCTTGAAAAACATAAAGGTGTATGAGTTCAAGAACTACCAGACATCCTACGTAACAACATCAAGCGCTCCGACCAAATAAACACCCTTCTCATTTATTTTCCTAGTAGAAATAATTTTTTCTTTTGACGTGAGATTCGGACAATATCCACTTCATGATCAGAACCAAACTATATTAGACTTCGATTTAGCCACGATGGTTGAATTCTATATTAGACTTCGATTTGGCCAAGATGGTTGAATTATATAAAAATTCCAAAATTAAAATTAAAATCTATTCCGAAACGTACTCTTGAATGTAATATATATTTATACGAGGTTAAGACCATCATTTGCCCATCTCATAGAGCAACAATTTCTACTAAATACACATGCATTCTAATGCTGATGGAATAAGTACAGTTTCCATCCAGTACACAGAGAACCTCTTCAACGCCATTAAATACAGCAGTCACATGCTTTAACCTGTAGACACTTTAACCAAAAGAATAGTCTATAGTAACCAAGTTTATAATAAAACAAGTTCATGTGTCATCATAGTTTGTTCTGATGCATCATACATACCAAAGTCAAAGTTATTCACATGGAAAAGAACACATTCAAGATCAAATTACTACACAGGCATTTGATGCTTCACAAGCTAGATTTCACACCAGGGTGGACACTAGAATTCACAGAAGCATAGCCAAGCAATTCAGGATCACGTTCAAGTAAATACATATCTTCTTCGACCAGAACAACCCAAGCCTCCACAGATCCATCTCCTCTGTTACTATCCATCACCATCATCCCCTTCTTCGAATCAGGTAGCGGAACCGTCACCCAGACAGGTCTTCCCCAACCAAAATCCACGTCATACAACGGCATGTTACACAAACTCGAGCTTATGTAAGTCTCCACATCATCTCTCCTCGTCTCCCGTACAAACTCCTCCAAATAATCAACCACATCTTCCTCTGCTTGCAACTTCTTCACAAACTTCTCATCAAACACTCTCAACCCCTCCCTCATCGCACCAACCAGTCCTAATAAATCCACTTCGGTACCATCCATAACAGCATTATGGAATCCCATAACGTTTCCGATAGAGTTCGGCGTCAGCGGTGGTGAAATTCTTCTCCTTATGTCCACCGCTCGAGACATCACTGAATGTCTTGACGAAGATCTACGGTTTGATCGCGCTGCGTTCAATGCTGATTTCCATATTATTGCCGTCACGATCTCTGATTTGGATGGTTTATGTTTAAAAGATAGTTCCTGAGTGGTTAATCTTAATTTTGTCTGATCAAACACTAATCTTTTCAAAACAAGTCGAGAGCTCTGTTCGGAGACATCCGGAGCTCTGACTTCCCGATTTATAAAAACCTCTTTAGATGGAAACAGAGCGGCAGCTTCATACACCGGGATAGTCATATCAGAAAAATCACCGGTCAGGTTTTCCGCCCAGGATTTCATGAACGTCAATACCGTGTTCGCGTCTCCTAATTTGTGAGAAATACATACACCAATAGCAACACCGCCACAAGTGAAAAACGAGAGTTGAACCAGAGTAAAGAACCCGGTGGTTTCTTCGTTGGATTCGATCTCAGTAGGGAGAAAGAGACTGAGTTGATGACCGTCTGGTTGTTGAAGAAAACTTGACATGGAAATGTCGACTTTTGCTTCTACGAACAGAGCTCCGTTGTCGTTACAATCGATCATCATATTATCCACTGTCTTTCCGGCTAATGGGTAAAACAGAGTGAGAGTTTCGGACAGTGATTTCTTCATGTTTTGTGATGTTTCGGAGGGAGATTGATGGTTGTTGGAGTAGAAGAATATAAGATTACCATTGACTAAAGGAAGGAGTTGATCGAGAAGTGAGAGTTTGAAGTTTCTTAAGTGGTTGGGGTCGGTGAAGATGGGTTTATGGTTTCTTTTGAGATTACTTCCACCTTCATTTTTGCTTATCAGTTCTGGTAATGGATTTTGGGTATGATAAAGAAAGAATAATATTGGAGTTTGTAATGGTGGTTCATATTTTATTACTATTATCTTAAAAATTATAATTTTATCAAATCACATCTCAACCTATAACATTAATTGATTGACTGACTTAGAACCGTATTCAATTAAACATCCAATCAAATTAATGAAAGTTTCACTTGTTGGTTGGTTTTATCGGGCAGTTGGGGGTGTGAGATTTTTTATTTAAAAATAATTATGTAGTAGATATTTCACTTTCATTTATGTAATTTTAATTAAAAATTATTTCTTCAAAATATCAAAAGATTTATACAGCTAAAAAATGTTTATCTTGTATCCAATTCATCCGAGATTTAAATATTGGTATAATAATAGCTATTAAAAGGTTATGGATGAGTTTCAATCGAATTTTAAACAAGTTAAGTTTAAACGATATCAAAAGTCTAGCTATTTTTATTATTATTATTTTTTTATATGGTAAGGAAAGAGGAAGCGACAGCAATCAAAAGACTTCATGCTATTATCTTCTCATATTATAGATCTGATATTAGATTTGACATTCAACAATCATCTTTAAATGAAGGGTCACATCGTCTCTTTTCGAGTTACTCCACCAATCCTTCAGATTAAGGATTGTATATTACGTAGCCTCTCCTCAAGATATTCAACCGGCCCATCGGTCACCGGGTTGATTCGTCAAACCATTTTGTACTGTCGTTACTAACCAACGGGACTTGCCGCCTAATGACCATATTATCAGGAAGACTTTCGACATAAGACACATCACGGACCACGGGCTCCATCTCTAAACTCGGCTCTAATACCACTTGTTGAACCTTTCCCCAAGCCGTTTCTTAACTCTCGTATTAGTATAATATTGTCTTTTTTGGGCCAGTACCAAACCCGTGCGGATTTATTCTTGGGTACCACCACCCAATATGTAGTTCTCTAATATATATATATATATATATAAGTAACTACAGCATAAAACACATATGAAGTACAACTTACTTAATTGACATTATCGCTAATTAGATAGCAAAAATATGTTCAAAATAAATAAAAAAAATAAGTCTTCATCTGCAGCTTTGTCATATGACCATGTTGCCGATCAAGATGTCGCAGACCCAAGTGCAAAAATACGTATCAAAGCTCTCTGGATGGCATGATTTGTGTCCTGGACAAGATGAGTTAGACGTCAATTAAAACATCTAGAAAGTTTATTTCAAATCCTGGAAAATTTTCATGAGCATATTTTTAAAAAATAAATGCGACAAGCGTGAAATTCTAGTAAAAGAACTCCATTTGAGGCAGCTCTACATTCTGGAAAGAAAAATTTATCTATAAATTGTTCGAAAAACTCAGCTAACTCTTATACCATTTGTTAATGAAATCGGTGACCTTACAGTGCAAACGAGTATTGGTAACCACAAAATAAAACAAACATATACCATATAAGAAAATAGAGATAGAAAGTGAGATAAGATTTTACATTGAAACTCAAAATAGGAAAAAATCACGGCCGTCAGGACGACGAGAGACTAGTTCACTATGTAACAATAGAGCAATAATTACAATTAGAATATCACTCTCACTCCCCAACACAATGACATTGGTCATAGTCTCACACAAGCTTTTTTTACATGGCTCTCACATAATAACAATACATAATCCTAGAACTCAAGATTTCCACAGTCTCCATGGTTCCCAAGCCTCCATCGGAGACCTCCCAACCTAATCAATCAAATCTACATTGTTCTCACAAGATACTTAATAATATATACAAGTATCATATTTATAGCACTAGGTTACTTAGTCACAAAGTAATCCTAAAGCATTATGAAAACCTTTTCCTATCTAGAATTTTCAAGGATCTCTTTCTTAATTAGAATCCACTCTAGGAAATACAATTCCTAATATAAAATGACACATCCAAAATAGTATTCGAGACTTTTTTTAATTACCAAATCAATTTTGGATACCGAAGTATATCCAAGTTCTCGTCACAATCCTAACAAACCACTCATTGACAAGAATTCCCTTTATCCATTTTTGACGACTACAACTCAAAATAGAGTCATCATACCCCACCATAAAGGTATATCCACTTAGTTACGACCCATCCCAAGATCAATCACTCAAGAACCATCAGCCTAAGATTTTCTTTTTTTCGGCACATGTCAAAACTCGTGCTGAATAAACCATGTCAAGCTTCCTTCAACAGCTTTCAAGAAACTCCTCAGCCATCGATATATTTTCCACCACATCCACATCCACATCGCTGACCAGATGTTCGTGCAATTTTGGACAAGTTAAAATTATTTCATCCTTTATCATGACAATATTGGTGGTTCAAAACATTGCCATAAGGACACCTATTTCAATGTACATTTGGAGCTTTTATCGAACTGCTCCTCACAGTCCTTCCTTATTTTAGTTTATCAGCCAATTGATCAAAATTGTTAGATGAAAACGATCCCAAAACACAACTAATCAAACCTTCAATTTTATTTTGACTATTTAACCAGACTTGAATCTTTGACCACCTCTTTTAATCTTTACATGTGTTAACAGAGAACCACAAAAGTCTTAAAGGTACTTTACCACCACAATATTAAACATGTCCTAGATCACCACCGCTATCGTTTGAGAAATACAGCCGAAACTTCTCCATCTCTAAAACTATTACATGCCAGATATTGACAACACTTGTAGATATATTTTTTTTCACTTTTAACTTTTTTTTCCTTACGCAAGCAGCTCAAAAATCAATTAGAGAAATCAAATCCATTTTTTTTAGAACTTCTAGAGACTCTGAGAGATTTACCCATCCTTCAAAACCTTTCGCTTTCCTCTTACCTAAACTCATATTTACTTTGACCAAACCAAAACTCATAAACCACCTCTTACCTAAACTCATATTTACTTTGACCAAACCAAAACTCATAAACCACTGCTAGGCTCCGACACCAGTCATTGAAAAAACTTGGTTAGCTCTGACACTACTTGTTGAAGAAATCGGTGATCCATTGCAACAAAGATTAGTATTGGTAACCATAAAATAAAAATATATATATATACAAGATAAGAAAATAGGGCTAAAAAAATAAGACACAAGATTTTACATGAAAACCTAAAATAGGACAACGAGAGACTAATTCACTATGTAACAATTGAGTAACAGTTACAACAAGAATACCACTCTCTTACTCCCCAACCTAATTACATTGGTCACAATTTTAAAAAAAGCTCTCTCCATATGACTCTAACATGATAACAACACTTCATCCTAAAACTCAAGATCTTCCTAGTCTCCATGGTTCCCAAACCCCATCCGACACCTCTCAAACCTAACCAACCAAATATATATTGCTCTCTCCTTATACATAATAATAAATACAATTATCATATTAATAGGTTACTTACTCACAAAGTAATCCTAAACCATTAAGAAAATATTTTTCTATTTAGAATTCTCAATTATCTATTTCATAATTACATTTCACTTTAGAAAATATAATTCATAATCAAATATTATGCTTCCAAAACAGTCTTCAAACCCTTTCTTAACAAACCAATCAATTTTTAATATCGGAATATATCTGAATTATCATCACAATCCTAATATAAATTTCATCGCATAGTTTTTCCTATATAAATTTTATCACATTGTCATCACTTTCCTATCAGGTTGGTTTAACTAATTGACTGTAGCTCTATTTATAAACATAATTTACTTTTATAGGCAGTTTTTATTACTTATGTACCAATTCATAATTTATAATTGAACATTGCATAAATAAAAATAAACACAAACTAAAAATCATGTAATTATAAATCCTCACGTGTGAAAAAACCACACAAATTGACTCGAAGAATAGACTTCCTAACGAATACTTTTTACATTATACCATTGGGTTAATCTAATACTCGAGTGATGTATGTATTTTGGCCAAATTCATAAATTAACTACCAATTGGTAGTAAAACATAACAAATTTCATTACTGAATAAGAAAA
Source organism: Cardiospermum halicacabum (assembly GCA_031304145.1). Lineage (NCBI taxonomy): Eukaryota > Viridiplantae > Streptophyta > Magnoliopsida > Sapindales > Sapindaceae > Cardiospermum > Cardiospermum halicacabum. The sequence goes on from CM062397.1 coordinate 21,207,934, forward strand.
TGAAAATATGAATAAAATCAAAGGGCATAGGATTCAGGGAGGCTCTTCTTAGGTCTGCCTTTGCTAATGAAGTTCTCATGTACAAAGAGTACAAGTAAAACAAAATATATTTCAAGAGCAACCTCCATCATAGACATCAATTCCATTCTCAAAACTTTTGTTCATCTTAAAAAACTGATAAGAGGAACAATGAAAATTCAAAACTACTGGCATCAGAGGTCACAAAACACTAAAAATCACATCATACCACTAAGCAAATAATATGACTCTTCAAGCTAAGAACGAATAAGATGCACAAAATTTACTCTGTTGAATGTAACAAGAAATGGAAATCTGATCTTTGATGGAGGAGGGTGTTAGGAAATATTGTAGGCAAGATAAAAAGCTAAAGATTCTGAAGAGTAAAGAACACACGGATTTTCTGTGGTTTGGCCAAAACTGCATACTCCACGTCGCACTAGTATTAGGGTTTCTACTCTATTTTCTGAGTACATAGGGTTTACAATTATAAGCGATCTATTTATATTCTATCTGACCCGACACAATCTGAGCCCAGTATAAAAGAGAAAAATAAAATAATAAAAAACAGACTCGGGAGGTGGATCAATATTTGATAGTTTGACATCACTGAATAACTGAGACATTTCTTCCCTAGTAAAAGGTATACTGAAACATTTTCCAGGTTATCAATATTAGTTATTATTAGCTTCTCTACAAATATAATGTGAAAGACATTTTTAGTTTTATTGTACCTGGAATCTACATCAAGCAAGAAGGAGTTGTTGTTGGAGTTGTTAATGGAGTCCTCCGCCATCAATATTCTCATCTTACCAATCACCTAATTCAACAGAAGCGGTGCTCACTAATTAGTTAGAAGGATATGATTCGAAGTGAAAATTTTCCAGAAAATCAGTATATATGTGACCATGGTCTTCTTAGCTTTATTTTATAATAACACAACTAAAGGAAAACTATTGCTTAATTCAAGTACCTAAGTTCATTTTATACATGTATGTATAAAAGAAAATAAAATCTGAGGCTTTCGTATGCAAATAGAGAAATGAACCATTTCGGTCATTTTTCGATAGCGTAACCAATAAGGTAACCAAATCGGAACCGGTACTAATTCTAAATTATACACCATATTAAATCCGGTTTCTAAACATAAAATTAAATAATAATAATAATAATAATAATAATAATAATAATAATAATAATAATAATAATAATATAATAATAATTTCATTCCGGTAGTACAACCAGTCCTGCGCCAGTTACAAACTTCAACCTATAGACACTTTAAACCAGAGCAAGTCAATCGGTGCTTTATTTCTTCTTGAGCACACCAACAGAACACTGTAAGCAAGTTTACGAGAAAACATAAACACAAAATACACTTCAAATCCAAGTCATGTGTCATAGTTTGTACCAAAGTTAAACATTGGTAAAGAACACATCCAAGACATTTGAACTTCACAGGCAAGATTTCACGACAGGGTAGACGCTAGGATTGAGAGAAGCATAAGCAAGCAATTCGGGATCACGTTCAAACAAATACATATCTTCTTCACCCAGAAGCACCCAAGCCTCCACAGATCCATCGCCTCTATTGCCATCAACCAAAATCATAAAGTTCTTTGTATTTGGCGCTGGAGATGTCACCCAAACAGGCCGTCCCCAACCAAAATCAACATCGTACAACGACATGTTGCACAAACTAGAGCAAAAGTATGCCTCCACATTGTCTCTTGTCATCTCACGCCAGGACTCCTGCAGATAACCAATCGCATCATTCAACCGCTCCTCTGTTTTCAACTTCTTCACAAACATTTCATCAAACACTTCCAGTCCCTTCCTCATTTCACGAATCAGCTCTCTCAAATCCAACTCACTCTCATCTTGTAGGGCTACATGATTCTGCATAATGTTTCCAACAGAGTTGAGAGCCAGGGGAGGTGAAATTCTTCTCCTAATGTTCACAGCTCGATGCATCACTGAGTGTAAGGATCTTGAATTCGATCTCGCTGCTTTCAATGCCGATTTCCAGATAATCGCGGTGACAATCTCTGATTTCGACGGCTTATTATAAACCTCTCCCAAGCTGGCTTTCAGAGTTGCTAATTTGGACGAATCGAAAACTAGTCTTTTCAAAGGAAACCTCTGTTCCGGGAATTTCACCACTTTTTGTGTGGAAAAACTCTCGCTTGCGGGAAACAAACTCGCGGCTTCGTACACTGGACTTGTCTTAGCTAAATCCCCACTAGCACCACTCATGTTTGCTGCCCAGGATTTCATGAATGTCCCTGTCGTGACAGCGTCTCCTAATTTGTGACAAATAGATATATCAATAGCAACACCACCACAAGTGAAAAACGTGAGTTGAACCAGAGTAAAGAAGTCGATGGATTCTTTGTTGGATTCAATCTCATAGGGAAGAAAAAGATTGAGTTGATGACCATCTGGCTGTTGAAGAAAACTTGACATGGAAATGTTGACTTTTGCTTGCACGAACAGAGCTCCGTTGTCGTTACAATCGATCATCATATTATCCACAGTCTTCCCGGCAAATGGATAAAACAGAGTGAGTGTTTGATGGCTGTTGTTGGAGTAGAAGAATATAATATTACCATTAACTAATGGAAGGATTTGATCGAGGAGTGAGAGTTTGAAGTTTCTTAGGTTGGTTGGGGTTGGAGATGATGGTTTTATGATTTCTTTTGAGATTATTTCCACCTTCATTTTCGTTTCTACCTTCTAATTCAATACAATTTTTCTTCTTCTGAAAAAGAGAGCCGGATTGATCTTATTAAACAACTGGATTGGTCGGCCTTTTATATAGTGCATGCTCAATTATTATAGATATACATATCCTACTTGTCGAGGTTTCAGAAATTTTTTCTTTTAAAATAATTACTTAAATTTTCCGACATCAAAAGATTTCAGTACAAAATTATCTAATTTTATATAGGATAAATCCTGTCTTTGAAATATTTGATATTATTCAAATTTTTAGAAGTTTGCTGTATAGAATGAAAAATTTATTTACGTTAGGATTGATTTGAATCATAAAAAAAAGTTTTTTAATTCCATCATTTCGTTAATAGAAATTAAAAACACAAACTACATACCGGTTTAATCTTATTCAGTTTCACACCTTAGTCAGATTCCATCAATCATCTCGATGAAAAAATTGTAATCGATTTTCATATTAGGGTTTTCAAAGTTAGGATTTTCAATTATCTGGAATTGAGATTTTAGAAACTCAATCTTGAATTTAATTAAATATTCCGAATTGTTTTTTAAAAATTCATCAATTAAGAATTTTAATCGATTTTTCGTGTTAGGGTTTTCAATTCGAGTTAGGGTTTTTTAATTGGTTGTAATTGGGATTTTAGAAATTTAATTTTTAATTGAATTGAATATTTTGATTTTATTTATTTTTAATTAAATAGTTTTTTTAAAAAAATAAATTAAAAATATTAAATGATATGTCGCTCTTACCTATGTGGCGGATGATTGTGCTTTGCCACCTCATATGCCTTACCTATGTGGCGGATGATTGTGCTTTGCCACCTCATATGCCACCTAAGGTAGGCACCAATAGTAGGCACCTTTATTAGGCTGCCTTGCATGATTGTTTTTCAATAATAAAAGAATAGTATATTAGAATAAAAGTATAATTAAAAAATAATAAAATTATAAAATAATCTTTTCGCTAATTTTTTATTCATGTATTTTCAAATATTTTATCGTTTTTCGAAGATTATTATTATTAGTATTTTTTTTCAAAAGATTTTTCTTTTTTGCTTGCTTATGAAAGAGAAAAGAGATTGACCTGCTTTTTAATAAGCTGCTTTGACAATAGATTATCTTCCAAAATAAAAAATAAAAAATCATATAACATGGTTGTCTTGCAAATTTGACTTCGTAATCATCGACAGATAATGACTTCGTAACATACTATATATACCACATGGCAATTCTAAACTAATATTTACGTTTTGTTTATAGATTTGAAGCTCTTTCAATGAGTTGAATAAAATAATATAAGCTTTCAATCTCATTCAAGTCCTAATATTATATCTAAGGAGGTGACACCAAACGAAACTATTTATATTAAAGATTAGGACAGATTATAATCCTACCGTATTATCTCGAACAGTTTAATTAATTAATTATAATCGTACCTTATTTTTTCGAACGTTAAATTCATCAGTAAACATTATTATGAGTTAATCCGTTTATCGATAATATATAATTTTAAATTTTAATATTTTATTTATAATATTTTATTAAATAAAATTAATTTTTTTAAATAATTTCGTATCAATTTATTTAATAATCGAATTAACGTGTCATTTTCGTGTTAGATTGGATAATAAAAATAATGACCTATTTATTAATCGTTATCTTGTCGTGTTTGTGTGTACTCATTATTAATCGTTGAAAGTTTACGACTTTCTTTAATAATCATATCGTATTTGTGCCAAAATAAACGAGTTTGTATTCGTGTCAGAACCAATACTACTCGCGAACCCATTTTGCCAGCTCTAAGTACGTACAGATAAAACATAACAAATTTCATTTATTTAATAAAAAAATGAAAAAAAAAATAAAATCAAAGGGTATAGAATACAGTGTCTAGGATTCAGGGAGGCTCTTCTCATGTTTGCCTTTGCTAATGTTCTCATGTACAAAGAGTATCAAGTAAAACAAAATACATTTCAAGAGAAACCTCCATCATAGACATCAATTCCATTCTCAAAACTTTTGATCATCTTAAAAACTGATAAGAGGAACAATGAAAATTCAAAACTACTGGCATCAGAAGTCACAGAACACTAAAAATCACATCATACCACTAAGCGAATAATACGACTCTTCAAGCTAAGAATGAATAAGATACACAAAATTTACTCCGTTGAATGCAACAAGAAATGAAAATCTGATCTTTGACGGAGGAGGGGAGGTGGATCAATATTTGATAGTTTGACATCACTGAATAACTGAGACATTTCTTCCATAGTAAAAGGTATACTGAAACATTTCCAAGGTTTTCACTATTAGTTATTATTTGCTTCTCTACAGACATAATGTGAATGACATTTTTAGTTTTATTGTACCTGGAATCTACATCAAGCAAGAAGGAGTTGTTGTTGGAGGAATTGTTCATAGAATCCTCCGCCATCAATATTCTCATCTTACCAATCACCTGATTCAACAGAAGCGGTGCTCACTAATTAGTTAGAAGGATATGATTCGAAGTGAAAATTTTCCAGAAAATCAGTATATGTGACCATGGTCTTCTTAGCTTAATTTTATAATAACACAAGTAACTAAAGGAAAACTATTGCTTCATTTAGGTACCTAAGTTCGTTTTATACATGTATGTATAAAAAAAAATAAAACCTTAGGCTTTCGTATGCAAATAGACAAATGAACCATTTCGGTCATTTTTCGATGTTACTTATCTAAGATAAGAACATTAAATGTGACGAAGAACTTACATCAACCGATAGCCCTTGAGTTCCATACTTGTCATCCCAAAACATTGTTCCAATGCGATATATTTGTGGAGTGCTTAGTATCTGCTAAATCAATTTAAAGATAAATGTCAACCATCTTTTGTCCAAAGCTATTGGTTTCTGAAAATTTTGAATGTTTTTCTTTTAAGGCTCTCCATATATTAGTCTAATGGAAATATGAGCTCTCGTCATTGAGTTACTCCCTTTTATTGCTTTCTTAAATAGACTAATATGTTAACTAATTTTAGACTAGCACTTTACCGGACATAATTCGTTCGTTATCTCATCAAAGGATTTATGAGCTTTTTGATGCAAAACCTGCAAACATCAATCATATTTGAGAAGGCATAATCTGTTCAATTTACTCAGCTATATATAGATACATGACTAAGATTTTACCAGGAAGGTAACAGCTTGCCGAATATGTTGGAGCTGATCCCATGATGTTCCAGCTAACTGTAAAGGTCAATAGAGATTTGACTTCATTTTAGCTTTCACATTATGTGGATGCATTATGTTGTAGATAATGTCAACATACCTGAGTTGTTGCTCGAACACACCATTGTTCCAATTCCTGCAAACCTAACTTAACATATTCACCGTTGCTAAATGAACAACATTCACGTCTCAGCAATAAGCTGCCAGTCCATTAGTTTCACAATTTTATGAGTGGTCTATTTGAGAAAAATATTGATATCACTTACAGTCGTAACCGAATGCTTAAGACATGGATTTTGAATAATCAATGCACTTACCTATTGAAGAGCTGTACATTTATGTATGAGAAAACTTGACTGTACATCTTGCTTATGATCATTGAAGGAACCTGTAACTCATGGAAAAATAAACGAAAAAATTTGTCATGCACCGCGAGATATAGAATATCAGCCACAAAGTATATTCTCGCTCACATGATTTTCCAACAGAATGTTTAATGTGTGATCCAATTTGGTGACAATGCTTTGCCAGTGTACATTTGACGCTTGTTGTTTAGCAACAATATTTGAATGGATGCTTTTAGATGATCCTCTTATCAATCTCACCCTCGCAGATTTCGGTGCCTGTCAGAGAAACATAAATTAATATGAAGTTCATTTTGTGATTTTGCCTCTCATCTGTACAGAGGATACTGACCTGAATGCACAAATTTAAGAAAGGAGCAATATTCTTCTTGACAGTGTCACGAATCATCCCATATATTTTCTCAACATATGCAGTCAGGTGTTGTTTGAAAAGCAGAGCTGGATACTTAGCATCGACTTTGGATTGCTCATCAACCATTCCACTGTATCCAGTTGAGATCCCCATCCCCAGAGAAGATGAACGGAATCCCTGGTTTATATATTATCTCAGGCTTTAAGTTTGTTCTCATTATAAATTTTGACAAATGAATAAGGAATTCACTTGTTTGAACTTACTTGTTGTACCATTCTACCAAATATGGTAGCAGGGGAGGTGCGGCTTCGATTTTTATTGCTTGCCTTTAGTGTATTTTGTACGAGAAACAAAAGGGTTGAAGTTGCTGACAGCCAATATGCCAGATCACATATGTTGTCTTGTCCCTTCAAGAAATATGTTTACATTCAAAATTAATATCATGTGAACTCTCAAAGTGCATTATTGAGAATTTCTATGAATACTTTTCAAAGATGCTACCTCTATAGACTCTCGGATTGTGTGAATAATCCTGTCAAATATATTTGTCTTCTCTGCTTCAAAGGACCTCCACTGAAGAAGTGCTTTGTACACAACAAATGCAGCAACAGGCGTATTCTTATCAAATTGTTTCTCTTCTATGAGACATTGGATTAGTACATCATGGTTTTCCTGTAACAAAATAGAATGTACAGAATCCTTTTTTTAGAGTGAATGGCCAATTATATCTTCTTTTTTTTCTGCCAAAACTACCGAATTCGTACCTGTTGCCTGTCCGTTAGGGATCTTTGTTTAGTTAAGAGGGAAACAGGAGGAACTGATACCTGAAAATAATAATTCAATCCTTAGTTAAAATATAACATGAGTAAACTGTCTGTCTCTAAAAAAATCACAAACAGTATATTACTTTTGTTGGTTGGAGTTCTTCTGTATGATGTCCATTACTATCATTCTGTGCATTGACTAAAGGTCAGTAACAGAATATGGAAGCTATCTTTCCTTTATCCCAAATGAAACAAAATCATTTAAACTTTAGCAGCATACCTCAACAATTGATGAAAAAATATTGTCGGCCTCTATCTGCTTTGTGATTACTGCATTCTTACACAGTAATTCATTCTCCGACTCCAAGTCAGCGATCTTCCTCTTGAGACTGGTCATAAAATAGAGATTCAGAAGAAATGTGGTGGTCATAAATTAAAATTCAGTTATATGGTGTGACAAATTATATTATGATTTTTAATCAAATATTAAAAACTTAATTGCAATGTCAAACAGTACTAGATAACAAGTCAGCACCGAATTGCAATAAAATTATTGAGTGGGTAGATGGATTTATCAATGAGATACTTTTTGGAATGGTGTCGAGATCATTTGTAATCGAATATTCATACTTTCTCAATTCTTCAGAGAGATCCTCATTTCTCTGTGCGACCAATGCCTGCTGGCGTAGAACCTGATTCTCTGATTCAAGGTTGGACAGGTTCAGCTCTAATCTGAGAAGTCCAAGTATTTGCAAGAATTAATGAATACATAGTAAAATAAATTTCAGAATCCTGCATTATAACATTGTTAAGCTGGCTACCTCTCAATTGTATCTTGGAGCAGTATGGTTTTTTGCTGTGCTTCTTGTGCCTCATAAAGCCTTGCTTTGCTTTCCATTTCCACCTCATGATACCGTGTTTCAAACTCCTTGATTCTAATATGAAGATCCCTTAGCTCTCCCTGTATAAGAACATCATTAGTACGTCTACCATTTGGTTAAATGACTCGACTTTCATTACCTGCATGCTTATATAGATTTATTTTTTATACAGAAACTAAAACCCTTTGTGCTCAACACTAAAGATACTAAGAACTATTCTGTAAAATCTTTGATCTCCGAGCATTAAACAGTACCTCCAATTTTTTATTTTGGCATTCCAAAAGCTCTAGTTTAGTATTGTCCACAACTGGCACCTCTTTAATAACTGGTGGAGCTTGTTCAATAGCTAGTTTTGCTGCTTCCTTCTCATGAATGATAGCAGCATGAGCTTCCTCCAATTGTCCCTGCATTTCGTGTAGAGCATCTTGTAGTTTTGCTATATCTTGTCCTTTGGAATCTTCAAGGTCAATCTATGATAAAACCAATTTTGATGGCTCAGGAATTATGACCAAAAAAAAAAAAAAAAAAAAAAAACATCAAAGTTTGTGTTTCTAATGCCACTCAGGTGCTCTCAAATAACATGAAATTCATACGGAAATAATGATTGTTCATAACAATACCCGGATGCAAATCGATAATTGAAATTGAATTGACTAAATATTTTCTAATAGAAGTTAAGTAAATAGATATATTTTTTTGGTAAAATTTTCAAATTTTGATCAACAAATCACTATAAGAATAGGTAAAATCCAATAGGTGAAGGTGATGAATATTACCCTCAAGTGCTTTTCAAATTCCAATCTCCATGTTAATTCTTCAACCCGTTTTTCTAGCTTGTCCTTTGCCTCCTTAAGTGCCCCAGTTTCTCTCGCAGCCTGTATAAAAGTTGATTCACATCATGACCTTTGCCTTTATGGTTTCAAATGATGAGTTGTTTGTATAATTTAATGATAAGCTGTTATATAATCTTATGCTCACCATCCTGAGATTTCTTAGCTCCTTCCTCGCTACTCTTGCTCTCCAAAGACATTGAAGAGTAACGGTTGCCTTTTTCTGTTGTTTAAAAGCAGATATAGCCTGAAATCTTCGCCATTCAGTCTGTAAGAAGAAAAAACTAATATCAGTCATTAATGAATAAATTCATGAGTTGTTTGCTTTAAAGCATTGCAATCCTGATTTATTTCATTTGCTTAATGTCACCTGAATGTTGTTTGCAGCCTTTGTTCTTCTTCTGTATCTGTATTCATTCCGGGCTGCCAAGGCTCGTAAACCAGTCTGAATTACTGTTGCTGCTGCCTGTAGGTTTTTGTAGTTTCTTCTTGATTTGTGAGCACGTACATGTTTCTGTATGTGAATTGAAGCTGCCTCCCTTCTCATGTCTTCATACAGTTTACGTGCGAGTTGAGCTACAAGAAAGAGAAACTATCAACATGTCATCACTTTCATGTTCTTTAATATTAGGTAGGTTCACTGGTTTGGCATGCGACAAAAGATGTGCGGATTACTACAGTTCTTCTTGTTGAATCAAAGCAATAAACTTCTTGTTCAATATTTTTAATTAAGGACAGTAGAAAACAAATCAATGGAACAGGACTATGTTTGTAGTGAGTGTAAACTTTAACTGTTCTAGATTTTTTCCCTTCGGTTATTCCATAAACAGTTAACTAGAGGAGAAGGCTACCTCGCCAATGCTTCTGCATTTGTATTGAAGCCCTTCGCAGTGAAATGAACTCTCTCCGAGTTAGATAAGTTCGAATTTGCTGCTGAATGCGTTTGGCAGCATATGCCAATACTTCAGTCCTTCGAGCATCTAACTCAGCCATTTGCCCAGCTCTAAGAAATACCTTCGATTTCCCCATCTAAAGTAACAACGGTTAGCACATTATATTGTGCTAGAAGAAATCAGATTGAGACCTTATCATAAGTTGAAGTATACCTGATAGCCTTTCAGACCCATCTTGTCACAGATTGCAGCACATGCAGTTTTTTCATCAGACCTTTCAGGCAAAGAATAGTAAAAATAGTTATTTTTGTCCTGAAACAGTTTTCAAATGGCATTTAAGTAATGCATCTTTTCTTCATTTTCTTAACCAATGTACAATAATACACGGCTCCAGCTTTGCCTTTTGCATACAATGTTGTATATACCTGTAATGAAGAGCTACTATAACAAATATATATTGGTTTTTTGGTATCCATACCCGTCCAAAGCCTCAGGAGCTAGGACTCCAAAACGGTCAAGGAACTCATCAAAGGATCTTTTAGTCGGGTACCCAGCACAGCTTATTCTAATTGCTTCTAGTACACCCTGCCATTGACCAAAATTGCTAATTGAAGTAACTATATTATTAGTTTGGCCTTTTTTATTAAAGGAAGAATCTCACTTACCCCACACCTCAACTGGTTTAAGACATTGAAGTTCTCAAAAATTCCAGGCTTCAAAACTGTATTTGGTTTTACACATCGGATGTAATGTGGTTCTGTTGTGTTCAGTGTTTCCATCAAAGCTTGTAGTTGTTGCTGAAGTTGAGTTCAATTTGACAAATCATCATTCTGTTAGAATTCAGCATGAAATGCAACACTTGAGGAGGATAGATTTTACCTTGAAGCGCGTACCAATAGAAGAGAACTTGGACTGCTTTGATGTTTCCTCAGGCAGTGGAGGGAAAAGGTTAGCGACGAAAGAACACGAGGATGCATATAGAAGGGCTTGATGTTCAGCTACAACATAGTCCTTATTTTTATCTAGGAATTGATCTGCTTGATATACGACCTGTAGGAAAAAGTATTTGCATTTATATGCCATAAAAGTTAATCCTTTTGATGCTCAAGTAGATTTAGTTGTTTGTTTTCTTACATCACCAGCATAATGATTGATTATAAAATCTGTCCGAGCAAGTTTTGGCTTGCTGAACCGCTTGTTTCCTTTATAGGTTTGGTACATCTTCTGTGCAAACGTCTCGTGGGTTGACTTCGGAAACATACTGCATAGGAATTGAACTTGAGCTAAGATCCTCATTTTCTCAGTATCACTACTTCCAGAACCAATGTAACAGTAATACCAAGTTTTCTATATTCAACTAAATTATAAATGTGTGTGTGAGCATATCCTTTTTCAAGTATCCAGATGAACATGATGTTGTAAGTTCACAGAAAGCATACCAGGCTTCATCTAGTAGAGCAATTATACCCCCTGGTTTCTGCATTAAAGGACATTTAGCTATTGTTTAAGACTTCATACAGCAGTTTATTAGAGTGTATTAGGGCTTTATATAAGTCAATACCTTTTCAATAAGGTCTAAGACATCCTGGTTGTCAACAAATTCTACATAGCTCCAGTTAATTTCCTCTTTTGTATACTCCTCTTGCTCCATCTTAAATACATGCTGCAAGAAGGATAACCGATTAAAGGACATGTGATCATGATGATTAAAAGCTGTACTTAATTGTATCCATACCTGGTTAAAGTGCTGTTGTAGCTTCTCATTTGTTAGATTGATGCACAGCTGCTCAAAGCTTCAAATGGTAACACATCAGTAGATTGACACAGAAATATTGATAACTATCTTATATACCATCATATACCTGTTGACTTTGAAGCTTTCGAAACCATAAATATCGAGAACTCCGATTAAGCTTTTTGCATCAGGATCTTGGCCAATAGAACTGTTTATCTTTTCTACAATCCTGCCATAGTTAATCAAGTGTGCGACTAATTCAGTTCATTTCCATACAATGGAAGTTCTAGACCAAAAGGATAACTGAAATGAAAAGTATTTGTTGTGTTGATAGCACTATCTATATTGGAGATACTTCATCTCATAAATGGATAATGTTGTGTCTTTTAGAATGTAATATACCTGCCTAGATTGACAATGTTCAAATGGAAATACATGGTTTAAAAGGAATTTAACTAGCTCACCAGTCAAACAGTCTAGAGTAGACAGTCTTTGCCAAGGCATCACGACTTAATGCTGCAGAATCTGGGTCCAGGAGTTTTGTAATGTTACCATCAGGAGTAACTATGACACGCTTGCAAAGTGAGTCTTCCAGAGCTTTCTCATCGCACCTGAACAAAAGCATGTTTAAGAAACAAGTATTACAAGATGAAAAAGAAGACACGTTGCAGGAAATCAGTTGGCTTACATGAGCAGCTCTGCTGCTGTTTGAATATGATAGTGTGATTTTTCATCTCTGAGTTTGGAAGAATCAACTTCCTTTCCTTTGGAGAATTCAATATTTCCTAGATGAAGGATTGCAGCTACCACACGAAATATAGCATCCTGCATAGGCCAGATTGAACTTAGAACATTAATACAGAGCAATAGATCCAATCATCAACATGAACGTGATGGGTCAGCAAGCACCTGTTCTTCCTGATTGATTCCTACAATGTCCATTGCGTTTCTGGTTTCCAAATACTCTCTTGCATCATCTACATTTGTTACTTCATAACAGTTAGACTGGTTTAGGTAACGAAATGTCCTTGGATCCCCCACCTTAAATTTCTTGACATCCTGAAAGAATTTTTGTGAGCTTCTACTACTGCAGAACTACCATGAGTGTTTATGTGGATCTATATCATGCTAAAATCACCTCTGGAGGTGCTGCACAGAGCATGTAAAAGCAATGGTAGTTTCTCTCAGGATCAGAAACTTGGCAGACACGCGACCTCTCTAGAAGATATGTTCGTACTGCAGCTCCAGATATCTTCCCATGCTTATCAAATTGAATTTCAACAAATTTTCCAAATCGACTATTATGATCATATCAGGACACAGCAATTAGAAAAATGCAAGAAAATTTATGGAAAATATGAGAATTTTCGGATAAGAGCAAGGATGAATATTATTACCTTGAATTGTTGTTTTTAACAGTTTTTGCATTCCCAAATGCTTCCAACACAGGATTTGACTAATAAATAAGGAATGAAAATTCTTGGTTCAGTCATTTGTTTAACCTAATCGTCTAGAGTTGCAGTAGATTCCAACTCACCTCTAACACTTGTTGTTCCACTGTTCTTCCTTCTGTATTAGATCTTCCACCCATGAATGCAAGATATCTCATTAGCATTTTTGTTGTCTCAGTTTTACCAGCACCACTCTCTCCACTTACCAAAATTGATTGGCTTCCCTGTTCATTTATCATTGCCCTGCATTAAAAAATTTAAATTACCCTTTGATAGAGCTTCCAGATCATTCAACTTTCAGTAGGAAAAATACATACAAGAAAAACACGAACTACATTCTTAAAATTTTCTATGTCGTTTTACTCTTAGACAGCAGCAATTTATATAAACTGAAACTTTAGAACATTAATTTTACCAAACACAAAGTACAACCATTTTCCAATCATGTACTGAGACTTCTACTAGCTATATACCTGTAACAAGTGTCGGCAATAGCAAATAGATGAGGACTTAGCTCTCCAAATGCAGCTCCTTTGTACTGCTCCATCATGTGTATGTCATACAAGTGTGGCAATCTCCGAAAAGGATTTACAGCTATTAATATGTTTCCAGTATATGTCTGCATATCAACACCAAGCATCAGATTTAAATTTACCTGGAGATAAATGATCAAGAATATCAACCAAAATCCAGATGTCTCACATAAATCTCATTGAGCGCAAACCGACAAGCTAGATTGTGGAGAACTCCTGGTTCATGGAGATAAGCTAATTTAGTCATATCATCAACTCCTGCAGGAGGCGCTTCTGTGTCTTTAGGGTACATGCTGGCAATATCCGCAGATATCTGGAATTTGAGGCAAACATTGATCTCCAATTTAAGTGATTAAGAAAAAAAGAGTGCATTTTGTATCTACTTATGAGCTATTATTCACATAACAAAATCTAGAAAATTCTTTTGACAAATCATATTTAGCCTTTTACATTCATAATATAAAGCTTCAGCAATCAGAAATGAGAAAGATGGTGATTGGCAGCTTACAGTGGTACCCTCTGTGGTAACTAAGGTGGCTTCTCCACCATTGATTTGTACCACTTGAGCATCTATCCATGCAAGTTCAGGATCTTCAACCCAAACATGTGATCCAACAATGATGTTCACAGGAGTCCCCTGACATTTCAACAAACACAAGAAAATCAATTTTGCTACACAACTGACGGATCCAAAACAACTAGAAAGCAGCTCACCATAGCAGCAGAAGCAGCAGTAGTGTACGATCATCAACGAAAGCAGATGAATGCACAATGCAGATGGAGGAAGTAACTCAAAAGCAAAAGGCTGAGCGTCAACTTTATGGTGAATCAACACAGGAAGCTGACTTGGCAGCTCCAGATCAAAAGTTGCTCCAACATTGTTGTTATTTTGCCGGTGGTGTAGGGCCATTGTCAGGTCAGAGGAATTGAACCCGCCTGTATAATTACTTTCTTAAAAGAAAAAGAAAATGTGTTGAGAAAATGAGATGACAACCTCATTCACTGGGTCAAGGCTTTGGCGGCAAGGTCATCCATATCGGTTCGAATGTCATTCCACCATGGCCCTCTAAAACTCTTTACTTATTACTAAAAAATTATTTAAATTTAAGATAATTCTAAAAAGCCACTGCAGGTATTGTGCACTACACTCATTTTACTGCTACAAAATTAAAAATATTCAAATTTTTATTATAATTATTTTAATTTTAGTAGAGTTCCAAAATGCGTGTTTAGTTTTTTCAGGGGTGTGCACTGGGCAGAATTCGAAATCAGGACCGATCCGATCTTGACCCATCCACTAAATATAAGAGTTTCGGATTTTGGATTTTTTCGGATTATTATTTTCAACTCATTAATAAAGAAATCTAAAAATTCTGACCGACGCGACCTTGATCTGAAAAATAATCGAATTCGGCCTGATAAAAAATCCAAGATTTTAGATTTGAGTTTTTGTCAAATCAATCCGAATCCAACCCATACACACCCTTGATGTTTTTAGTGTGATTGGTGATTGAATGAAATAGATACAGATTCGATGAAATTAAGAATTGTCGAAAATTGACTTTTTTTATTATTATTTTTTTCCGTTCAACCATCAATCGTAGATAGACCACCACCCACCCTTAGAACACGAGTAAAATAAGAAAAGATCACACTGCCATTGTCTTTGGAAGAAAATCCTAAATCTACTGTTTTTTTTTAAACTATCCCTTAAATTCATTTTTAAAATTCCAGTCCATATAATTTTGTGAGGTGCCGTTTTGTTTATTCTTTTACTTTTCATCACTTTTTCCCGGCCACGACTAAATATACTACTCATTATTAATGATTCTTTCTTCAAGCTGTTTTACAACTCGACACTCTTGGGGCCTATGAATACACCCACACCACCACCACTTCCTTTTCTTCCACCTGACAGATCTATACATATATTTATATGTTTCAGTCTTCAACTCCAAGTTGTCAATTTTTTCTTTTTAATTTAATTATATTAAGTTCGTATATATTTTTCAATATGAATGGTCAGGAAGATGCACTTTTTACTTTTGCAACTGGGCTATGTACAAGGTAGATCACAATAGACTTTTATTAGGTAAAGGAATCTGAACAGAAACCAAAAGGTTTCCAGATTATTACAAAACATGTAGTAGCTCATAAAATCTTTTAGTACATAGTAAAGATAATGCTTCATTTCTCTTCTCTTGCATATTTATCTCCCAACCCTGCAGAATAAAAAACAAAATGTCTTAGTCTGGCGTATATTTTGTTAATAAAGAGAATAAAAGATATAAAAAACTGACTTAGAACAATCGACAGTAGCGGAAACGGGTACAGGCAGAGTGATCCCACAGTTGCCAGGTAAAGCCTGAGCTAGCTGAGCATTGGGATTCATTTTCTGGGCTGCATTCTTAATGCAGCCACAAGCAGTTTTTTTATCAGCAGATGTTGTTGCAGCAGAAGCAAGTGATTTGGCTCCATTACAACAATCAGCTGGTGGTTTCCCACTTCCTTTTGTCAGATAGTTCACACAGGGTTTAAGATCCTTTAAGACATCACTGCAAGAAATTGCAGCTTCTGTGTCAGGGACCAAAAAGATGAGAAGCAGCAACAGAGCAGCCATGGCTATGAATGAACCTTTTGAATGATTCATTATTCTCAATGTGCATAAACTATTGGATATGTGTTGTTTATTTATATGGGCAAGGAAATTGTAATAAAATGGATGTTGTTGGATTGCTATTGAGTACAAGATTGACACTAAGGCCTAATTTATTTAGAAGAAAGTTCTGATTCCTCAGTTCGTTGCTTGTTAAGGTGATACTGATATATGTGTAAACTTGTATGACAAGTTTTCTGTCGATTTGGGGACATCTGGTGAACTTATTGTTCAAGACTTCATCTTATAATGTTAATAAACTAGTTACGTAATTGAAATAGTAATAGTAGTAGGACTTATAGATAGGGGTGTGCAACGTCCTGAACATATCCAAATACCGAATCCATCCGTAATTTTGATACCGTACGTATCAAATTTTAATTATAGGGGTGTTCAGTATAATTAAATTAAAATTTTGTAATAGTATTCGGTATTTCAATACCATCCCCAAATACCGAATTCAATTTATTATATATAATATAAGGGAATATTTTAATTATTTTATACACATCAATTCCAATAATTTAAGTATAATTATAATAAGGGAGATTCTGAAAAAAAAATCGCTACAGATTTAGTCTATTAGTTAAAAAAACCTCCTCTGTTTCGTTTTTGGCCAAAAATCCTCTTTTGTGTTTTTGCATCTAAGTTACTGTTCATCAGTAATGAACAGTAATCGAAGGGTATTTATGTAGTTTTATATTTTTATTTAAAAAAATAAAAATTTAATATTCTAAAAAATAATTTTTTTTTCTTCTTTTTTAACTTTGTTTTTTCCCTTATTTTTTTTCCTTTTTTCCTTATTATTTTTTTCTTCTATTTTTAAAATTTAAAAATTTTAAAAAAAGGAAAATTTAAAAAAAATTATTATAAAAATTTAAAATTTTTTTTTTAAATTTTAAAAAAACTTTTTAAAATTAATTTTTATTTTCTTCATTCTTTTTAAAAAGGGGAAAAAAAGAAGCCAGAAAAAAAAAAGATTTTTTTTAATAAAATTTTTAATTTCTTATGTTTTTTAAATTTTTAATAAATTATTTAAATTTTTTATAATTGTTTATAATTTTTATAAAATTTTTAAAGTTTTTTTATAAATATTTTATAATTTTTTTAAAATTAAAAATAAAAAATTACAAAAATATCCCTCGGTTACTGTTCATCATTGATGAATGAACAGTAACTTAGATGGAAAAACACAAAAAGAGAGTTTTTGGCCAAAAACGAAACAGATGAGGTTTTTGAATAACAAACCAAACCTTCGGTAGTTTTTTGGGAATCTCTTTTATAATAAATAACAAAATAAAATTTAATAACTAATTTAAATATAAAATTAATTATTAAATTTAAATAATAAATTAAAAAATAAAATTATTATTTTATTTTTAATTTTTTAACTCAATATTATAATATTGTCCCGTGTCGGACCGAAATATTACTCTATATTCCGAATCAAAATTTTAACTTTTAATATAATATTGGTGTTCAAAATTCAAATGGCTCGAAAATTCCGTAGATACGGAACGTTCCCGAATAAAAAATAGAAGTTACGGTGTAACTGTTACAGTGAAGGTGAGAGTAGTTGAAGTGCATGTTAGATTAGATGGACTGAGAGTTAGTCAGAACCGACGATTGGACCTAGACCGAAGTAGACATCGATTGTGAATTGGGCCAGCTGACAATTGGTTAGCTGGGCCGATCCATTAGAATTTAAAACATCTTGAGCCCAACCCAATAGCTCAGCCCATGTTAGTAATTTAAGCCCACATTTATACAAAACCAAAGCCATGTAAGTTAAAAGTGCAATCAAACTAGATTCAAACACACACTAGACTAGTGGTCTTTTCTCTTAATTCCAACTCCTCAACACCAAGTAGTTGAAAACCATAATAAAACACCAGTCAAACTCAAAAACAACCAGTAGAACAACAATAATGGTCATATTATATCACATCACCAAATTGACATAATATTAATATCTCATCAACTACAAAACCACAAGACTATTTCTCTCTTCAACAAACTCACACACCCATCAAGTTAAATGTCACAAATATTGCCATATATATACACATCATCTAATTGACTACCTAACGGCTCTCTTCATCCCTATTAATATTATAAGAGAGGTGAAATCATTCCATTTAGTAGTCAATACATAATTCCATTTAACCGAAACGGCACGGATTTGTGCGTTTGGATTTAAATATAATGTCAATTGATGTTGTGATTTCGTTGTCAAATGGTTCTTCTTCACGTTCTTCTTCTACCATAGTCAAGCTACTTGTACTGGTATAAAGCTGTGAGATTGGAGAGAAGACACAGAAGTTCAAGCTGGTGATGGAGGTGGGAGAGGTGGAGTCGTTGGAGATGAAGAAGATGAGGTGAGTCATGTATTGATTAATGAGTAATTGCTTGGAAAATTAGTTATGTAGTATTTACTCATAGCATTCATAATATTGAATATTAGGCTGGGCTAAGCAGTTAGCTATTATTATTATTATATGTATGGTAAATTCTCCTTTTATTCCCTTTTTCGATTTATTTTAAAAAATATATATATCAGTTTAAACTTTATAATCCAATTTCAAAGTAGTTTTACATGGACAAAAAAATATTAATGGTGGGAATATGTTAATTTAGATGGAAAATAAATTAGTCGTGAATCGTGATATTTTTGAATTTAAATAATATTTAAAGATAAAATTATTATTTATTAATTTTTTATTTAATAGTGGAATATAAGAAAGAAAAATTAAATTTTTTTAAAAAAAAAAATTAAGGTATGGAAGAATTATTTTTTAAAATATATTAAATATTTTTTAAATATATTATTTTATTAAAAAAATTATTTTAAATTTTAATTTTTATAATTTTGATTGATAATAATATTGACATATGTTGGTTAGCTGAGTAAAATATTAAACTGGTAGTTTTATTCGCATATGATTATGTAAATTTAGAATCGAAAGTAATTTAAAATAATAATAATAATAATAATAATAATAATAATAATAATAATAATAATAACCTTTACCACTGAAAATTTTAATTAAAAAAAAAAAAAGAAAACAGGTAAACATCTCAAAACTAGAATTTTCGGAAAAATAGTTTGAACAGTTGGAGTTTTTGGTACTTTTTCTTATTATATTTCATTCTTAAAAAATAATAATAAATAAATAGATATACATATTATTTTAGTCAATATTCCATTGGTATAGGAGAAGGACAAACAGTTGAATTTCATTCATTCTTATAAATAAGTATGGTAGACTATTAACTACAATTACATTGATAAAGACGAGTAATATTAATGCTCCAACATATAAATACAAATAAATTAGTAATTTAATAGCTTGGATATGCATTGATGAATAAGTCAAAATAATGTTCATCCATGGTGATTTGACTTTATTAGTGTAATTTAATTCAGTCAAAGTTGATATAGACTTACATAAGATGTTAGTTAAATAGCGGGAAATCAGAAAATAGTTACCGGGTTTCCTCCACATATATATACATATAGTTACACCTGCAAATACAAATATCTCACTCACTGTTGCAGAATCAACACTTAACATATAGGTATAGGTATAGGTATAGGTATAGGTATAGTCTCTATATTTTTCCTGATCATTTGATGTATATGAAAACATGATGTTGTTGCAGGAGAAGAAGAATGGAAGGTGGAGGTGAAGTGAGACGAGTAAATATTATTTACTTTCTGAGTCGGAGTGGTCGAACTGAACATCCCCATCTCATTCGTCTTCATCATGTTGCTTGCAATGGAATCTATCTCCGAGGTAATTATTTATTTATTTACTTTCAGGTTTCTGTTCGGATTGCTTCTGCTTTTCACTTCTGATTATAAAAGGAGAAAAGTAGGAGATCTGGCCTTCTCCGGAAGAGCCTCTGATCTCTGAACGCCACAGAAGCTGAAAGTCGGTCGAGCCAAACAGGTACATGGTATGATATAATATGGTTATGGTCATTGATTGATATATGTAAATTTGGATTGAAAAGATATCAAGAGATGGCTAGCAGAGGTGAGAGGTAATGAAATGCCTGGAGCTTTCTCTTGGTCTTACAAGAGAAGGTATAAGAATGGATACGTTTGGCAGGATTTGCTTGATGATGATCTAATCACTCCAGTTTCTGACAATGAGTATGTCCTAAAAGGATCTCAATGTATGTTCTGTTACTCTATTCTATATATCATATATCTATATATCATGTATGAATAATCATATCTTGTAATAGCAGATGGTGATGTTGGTCATCAAGAAAAAACTGATGAGGCTGTGAATGATGAAGAGGAAAAAGAAATTGCAGATCAAAGTGCCGGCACAGCACTAGCTATCTATAACGGCTCAGATTCAGATTCTTCAACTTTGACTGACCATTCAACCAAAACCAAACAAAACACTAATCAACAAAATAATCAGTCTTCTTCTTCTTCCAAGTGGACTAATGTTGATAACAAGACAAAAGACGGCAATCACAACATTAAAGACAAGTATACAACAGATGCTTCAACTTTTTCATATATAATGTCTCCCAAATCTTCACAACCTGTAGCACCGAAGAGCAAGGCGTCTAGCATGTTGCGCAACTTGATTAGATGTGGCGCTATAGATACGAATGATGCTGTGCTTGTCGCGGTTAATCAGGGTCGTGATGGTAAGTCTATAGTCAATCGCGGTAGAGATACACAAAGAGTTGGTGGCTCTTGCAGGGTTTTCGGAACTCCCTGGAATAGTCATCAGCATCAAAACCAGCATCAGCAGCAAGAGTATTACAATGCCAGGAGGAGCTTTGATGGAGGGAGGAGTTCGAGCAAAAGACATGATTTGGGCACTACAAAGCCGACTTCTGCTGTGTATAAACCGTCTGGTGGACCTACTTGCTTGTAAGTTTAACTTCACAACTCGTCATGATAAACAATTTACTGTTTGGAGATGAAAAAGTGCAAATCTGTGTGTTGATAGGCAATGTGGCAAGTCATTCAAGCCGGAAAAACTACACGCACACATGAAGGCCTGCAAAGGAATGAAAGCTTTAGCAAAGTCTGGTTCAATTTCTCGTGGCAAGACACCATCACACACCACCTCTAATCCTTCTCAACAAGAAGCTGTTTCTACTTACTTTTTGACCAATTGAATCTCAGGCTGCTTCTAGTACATATATCTTTTCATTTTCAACATCACAGTCTTTCATTTCTTGTTTGTTATAGCTTTCATTAATCTTAATGAAAACAAGTTTTCAAATGCTTCATAACTTGGTAGTACCCGGAACAATGCGATCTATTATCATAGATTGAAGATTCTGTTAATCCAATACATAGTTAACCTCCAAAGTTCCACATCTAGCTGCAATTAGCCAAGGATACAAAAACCTGAAGCTGAAATAGCTTCGACTATGCTATTAGAAACAAAACTAATGTGTCTACTCCAATTAGAATCATAACTAAGCTAGTGGCCGCGGCAATCTGAACTAATAGGTAATATCCTAGTGTATTTTCTCTTAGCTGTAATAGAAAATCTACTTACTGGCTTGAATAGCGCAATCAACATGTTCAAGAAGTAAACTGTATAACTTCTTCCTCAAGTGCTCTATCCTGTCATCAGCCTCCACTCCTGCATTGATTAAGTCATCCAACCATTGATTCACCCTTTTAAGCTGCCTCAGAAGGCATGCTATATCAGAACTTCGTTTTATGTTCAAGCCAAACCCCGAGTTGAAGGACTCCTCCAAGTATTTCAAGAACCACTGACGAGAAACCAAGAGAAGTTTCTGAGCTACATTTGCTGCATCATCCAATTTACTTCCCTTGCGACGTTCCCTCCTTTCGTTGTTCATTGTCTTTATACTCGGATGAAGCTGCTTTCTAATAGATGGTGCCTGCTTGCCTCTTATATCCGATGAAGAACTGTAACAGTTTCCAGGATTTGGCTTGTTCATTGGTGAATTGTTTTCAAGCACAACATGGTAGTTGTTGTCATTTACAATATTGCACTTTTCCGGTTTCCTGTAAAGGCTAAATTTGGCGAGATCGGTTTCTACAGCTGCATGAACCCAACATGCAGCATTCTTACTAGTTAAAGTACTATTATATAAATCAGTAGGTGTCTGTAAGGAACGCTGAGTGCTTGATTTTGCTTCGGTACTGCAACTGTAGATTAAGGAATTAATCTTCTCTGCTACTTCCTGCATCCTCTGATGAACCACTAAAAACTGCTCCACTAGTGATTCAGTTGGTAGTTTCTGATAGGAATTGCACAATTCAGAAAATGCTCTGGCAATATATTGGAGCAATCAGGTAAATCAAATCAAAGAAACTTAACTATACTGTTCAAAATAATGAATGCTAAATCAAGTCAAAAGAGATTTAAGAACCATACTGTAAGCAATAAATGACAGCCTCCAGAGCTGATGCCTCTTCAAGTGCACTTACTGCAGCAAGAAAAGCAACATTCCTGTGACAGACAACTTCCTGAAATCATCAACAGAAAATTCACAAAACAGAATAGATCATATGAAACAGAAACTTGACAAATACTATAAAGATGTTAATTCCACCTTTCCAGATTCCTGAAGGGTAGATGGCAGCACTCTCCATGATGCCGGCTGATTGAACCGCGTTTTGCAATTCAGCGAGACCTTCACCAGATGCTGAGGCATGAGATCTTCTTTAGACTCCTTTTTGGTGGTTTTTGGTGAAACCTTCACCAGATGCTGAGGCATGAGGACTTCTCTAGACTCCTTTTTGGTGGTTTTTGGTGAAACCTTCACCAAATGCTGAGGCATGAGGTCTTCTTTAAACTCCTTTTTGGTGGTTTTTGGTGGAGTACTCAAACTCAGGCGCTTTGTTGATAGTGAAACTTTATTAGAAGTAACCTTTCTCACATTGTCATGTTGCCGCAGCCTTGGCTTCAAATACAGGACAATCAAGCAAACAAATCACCAAATGCAGAGAACAGAGAAAAATACATATAAAACATCAACTTACAGTAGAACTGCGATCCCAAGCTCTTCTAGCAGAATCCAAGCTCAATCTCCTCATCTCCAAATCCAAAGACTTCACTTTCTTCCCATCCTTCTTCTTCTCTCTCGACTTGGAAGTAGAGCTAAAGCCAAGTTGAAGAACATCACTAGAAACCAAATCTTTAGGAGTACCAACACAAGGCCGTCTCTTAGGCAAGACCTTCAAACCAGACACAACAGGAACAGGACTTCCCAACCCCAAATCGAAATGAGAGACATAGATAAACTGACCAAGCTGAATCTTGTCACTTAAAATCAAGTCAATGTCTTCAGAGGAAATGGAGACATAAGCTGAATGTAGAGAGTCAGAAAGCTTCAAGAAGAAGCCTCTGGTTCGAAAAGGGTCACCGTCGAGAGAAGGAACAATCTCTATCACCTGTAAAAGAGCAGATCGGTGCTTTCCTCTCACTTTGAACTTACTGTTTCCGGCATTCTCTACAAGCTTGGAAAGCACACCCGGAGTCAGTGAAGCCATGTGATGTGCTGTGTCCGAGACTCATGTCACATATCACATGAATAGACAAAGAAGTTAAAGTGAAAACTGGAAATGGAAATGGGAAAGAGTGTCGTCGAATCTCAATGAGATATTTCCATTCACACATCAGATTAGCACTAGACGACAGAGAACATATCAAAGTTTGCAAGATGTGAATATTCAGCTTTCTAGGTTCATCCTGCAACACATCACATAGCCTGCAAAGCTATGAGTGAGACTAGACTACAATAAACAGAATGCCTTTCTTCAATTTTCAATTTTCTTTTTCCTAGTACAATGTTTGCTCTCTGGTTAGAGAAAATCAGCAAGCTAGTTCGGACAGTGATGGGTGACCAAATTAAATATTTAAACTTTCTTCTTGATTCCTGTGCAATACATGATGTAGTAAAATACTACTTCCTCTGTTTTTTTTTTTTTTTTTTTATTGCTACACTTTCTGTTTGCACACTATTCGAGACCTAATTTTAACGGTAAATATCTTTAATTATATGCAACTAAAAATTATAAAAATTTTATATTTAAAAAGTAGATATTAAAACGAATAAAACAAGATCCCACTTGAATATATTTTTATTTATACGTAAGTAACAATATAAAAAAACAAAATTGATGAATGAATAGTAAATACTATTCAAGTGTAGCACATAAAAAAAAAAAAAGCGGAGGAAGTATTATACAAGAGCGAGCGCAGGAGTGGGGACAAGAACTAGTTTCTCAACATGGAACACTCTAGCTTTTGTTAGTTTAGTTTTGCAGTTGTTGTCTTTGGTAGATCAAGCTTGATAGAGTACTATAGTGAATCAATAATAGAGCGCTATGTTAGCTAATCAATAATGGAGAGGTTAGACTTCAGTTTCAAAAACTAACGGTAATTAATAACAGAAAGCTTCCTAGACACCAACTACTTTAGTGAAGTGAGAGCGAGTGACCATTAATCAGCTCTGTTGTTAAAGTTTTCCATCATTCAAAGAGTCTCTTTGGGATGACCTAAATAGGAATCCAGAAGCCAAATATCAAAAGTATAAGTTATTTCAAACAGACCATATTACGACCTTGAGGATTGTGTGATAGATGAGTGAAGACAACGAATTATAGGTAGCAAAGTTTGGTCACACTTCATCTTCTACTATGTATTAATGATTTACTTTATGAAGGAAGATTGTTTAATATTTGCAAATGCAAGGAATGGACAATGCATAAGAGACAGACATTTCACCTCTTCCTAATCAATAGGCCTTTAAACTACCACTTAATTCCTCGCTAAGCAAACTCCTTTTAATCTGATTATTTTTATTCTCAGCATTGTCAAGCAAAACAAAACTGCAAAGCCTTTTCAGGTATGGGAAGTGAGAGCAAGCGTAGATATGATATTACATTGTCAAAGAGAACCAGAAAGCCAATGGGATATTCTGATGTCACCAGTACATTGAGAATGCCAGAGACTCCTTACTATTCCAATGGAGTAATTGACGAAGAAGAAGAAGACAGAGTTGTTGCTGCAGCTGTAGAGAAGAATGATCACAGGAGCTTGAAGTATGTTGCTGAAGATAAAGAAGTGAATTATGTAAAAGAAAGTGTTGCTGCTGTTGAAGACAATGATCACAGGAGCTTGAAGCAACTGATGAATGGAAATGGAAATGGTAAGTCCAAAGAAGAGAACAGAGGAAGGAACTCACTTGGTGAACACTTCACAGAAGAAGAGAAACAGCAGCAGCAGCAGCAACAGCAGCAACTCCAACTGGTTAAAACACAGCAACATAAAAGCATCAAGTTCAAAGGAATGGTAAGTCGCTATGCCAAAGTTTTAAGTCACTTGATCAAGGTCAAGCGCGACCCACCTCGTTCCTTAGCTCCCAGAAAATTATAAACATGGTCGTCTATGACTTCTCTTCTTCTTTGGAAGGCTTCTTTTGTATCTTCTTGTGTCATTTGTATACAATACCTGTCCCTATACATACATTATACATGTGCACTTCTCAGCAGAGCAATGTACTGATATACTCAATCACTCAATACAAAGAAAATAGTATAAATTTCATTATATAAGAGAAATTACACATCTGTATCTGATACATCTTTTTCTTAATGAATTAATTTCTGTCTACACTGAATAATGAGATTCCAAATTCTCCTGTATGGCTGAGAATTATATTTTACATTAGAGATAAAAAATAAAGAATCAATCATCTTCCCACTTGGTTTCCATGAATCTGTGGAGAACTGTAAGGTCATAGTGCTCTTTCAGTTAATATACACAACAACAGAGTCCTCTCCATCCGTTGATGAATCTTCAAATTATATTTTACTATATCCATTCATGCTCTTTCTGATAAGTTAAATACCCGAAATTGAGCAATTACTATAACACACCCTGCTTTGAGGGCAAAGTTGGCCTTTTTTGGACGTCATTCCAGGAGGGGTGCACTCAAAGATTTTGAATAGGGTGTGTGAAGTTTCATGGTGTATGTAATGGCCACCCCAACCAGTGAACATAATGCTGGAACTAGACCCAAACCATACCGCGTGACTGAAATGTAGGAAGTAAGTGTGTACTCATTCAATAGTTTTGGTGAGGAACCTGTATCAAAGGTTCTGATTAGAATGTTTTGAAAGCATATCATAGCTGGCGTACAATAAATAAACCAAAGAAAACTGATATCAATATATATTAAGCATCTTATCTCATATGATGACAATGTGTAACTCACACTGATATGACTGGAGGATATAGAGGGCAATCCCACATGACATCTTGTCCAAGAAGCTCAGTGATCCACAAACAAAAGCACAGCCATTTAGATCTTCACCAATTAGCACATTTTGCATGCTTATTCCAGTTACCTAATAATGATGTTAACAAACATGTAGTTGATGTCAGCAAACATATGATGAAAGAAAGAAACATATAATACTAGGATTCAAAGAAAATTTGAATTTGAAAAGCATTAACAGTTAACCGAAGAATTGTAAAACATACCGTCATTAGAGCATTTGCAATGCCAATAAATACTGATATAAGATACATGAAAGCATTCATGCTTCTAGGTAAAATAAGGATTGCTGCACCACAAAATATCCAAAGAATTCCCCCAGCAGAATAGTAGGCCTTCAATCGGTGGCCAGTCCATGCCATCTCCTACTTGGGTATGTTAACTGGTTATTATTCATAAAAGCAGCATGTCTGCACAAACTTATATAGAATATTCCACTATGACAATTACCTGAAGAAGAATGGATACAATGAAGCTGCATATATAGATGATGGCAGGAACCTGAAAACCAATTAATAAACAGAATCGGCTCAGCATTCATCTTATAGATCTAGTATCAACTAAATTGCTGCAATCCCAAATGTCAATAAGGTCTGGGCACCTACCAATGCTTTGGCTGATTCGGCCATTCGCAGTTCATTAATCACATAGAATGCTAGATATGCCTGGTGAAAACAGCCAACTTGATGCAATAAATACCATAAATCGTATGCAAAAGTTTTACAAATACCTTGACATTATTGAAGCAACTAGATCATATCATATTTATAACTTAAAAGTTCATATTAAAGGAGTTTGCTTAAAAATAAGACCTGGGAAACATTGAGCACAAGTCTTGTGAGCATGTACACAAGAGCAACTTGATAGTATAACACTTTCTTGAACCAGTAAATCCATGAAATCCTTGCATGGCTAATACCTGGTAGACTAATCTTCAATCTACAGAAAAACAGTTTAGAAGATGGTCACAATCACACAGGTAAAATACATGGGTTGCTGAAAACAGACATCAAATGTTCTACATTCTGACAAGCTGAATTAACATTTGTTAAAGGAATGGAAAGATAATATCTACAGCATAAATTCATTCTCTTGAAGCGAGCTTAGGAACAGAGTCTCACATAAAAGTACAAACTTAGGAAAATTAATTCATAATAAGTGGATGTTCCTATAAGTATTACTTTGATTATCAATTTTTCCAAAGACTTGTATTTATACCAGACATACACAGCAAAGTAAAAATTATATAAACAGACCCGTTGACTAGTAAGGGAAACTCTAAGACAAACCTTGGCTCTTTGGTTCCAACATAAAATACGCCCACAAAGCAGCATCCAAGAAAAATCGATGAGTATGCAATCCATCGGTACTGCTCAGTCCAGCATAAGTTAAAAATCACATTAGATTAAAGAAAATCTTTCAAGAGGCAAAATAACTTTGAATTTACCTGATTTTCAGTATCCGCATGTGTATTTACGTTTGTTTCACCAAAAACAATCAGCGCAATTGCATAGAGCCCAAGATTAGCAACCTGGGAATATTATTCATAGTTAAATAAAAGTGAGCCACTCAATGATGCCACATTAAATTGTTAGGATACCATCCATGGAAACAATGTATAAAAAATATACCATTGTAAATGCATTGCGACAACTTGTTAGCACTACCCTGCTCGTGGAATTCAATGTGATGCAATTCACCATGGACCTAGACAAAACATTACAATGAGAACACATGGATAAGTTACACATCTCTGAACAAACAAACAAAATAAAATAAGAAAAGCAGGTAAGAACTCCTTGACCATCCTTTATTGTGTACGAATTTCTCTGTATAATTTAACTAGTTCAGTGCTACTTAAGGGGATTATACCATGATCTGCTCACACACTCATGAACTAAACAGAATCCTAAAACTATAAAGAATTCAGATGAGATTCCACATGTCCCACTTATTAAATATAAAAATCCGATGCTTTCAGGCATTTAAATAGCAGATAAGTATAATATAGAGATATCTTACATGTGCGAAACCTGAGCAGCTGCCCATCCCACATTAAAGATCGCAGCAAACACACAATAAGAGATAGTTTCCACTGAAACCGAAGACGTGGAAAGCATTTTACAAGGAAAACAGCCACCAAAAACTGAAGAAAATGAAACAGCTACCAGAACCGATCCTGCACCATGCCATATTTTGAAATGTCCAAATCTATCTATCTGTCAAATCTCAAACAGAACTGAAACAAATTACAAACAAAGACTAGACTATAATGTCAAATCAATCAAATCAAAGACATATTTGAAAAAAGTACCAGTTCTCCAATAAAAATGGTGGCGAAGGCATCAGCGACCTGACCAGAAAGCATAACGGCAGCGGCATCTCTGCGAAACACGAGAGTTGTGTGAGTGAGTGAGAGAGACAAAAAGGCATGGAATTGAAAAGAAAGCAAAGCAAGCACCTTGGAGAAAGGCCAATCTCGGTGAGGAAAAGCAAGAGATAAGTGAACCAACAAGAAGCAGTGATATCATTAAGCATATGACCAGTTCCATAATAAATCACCGATCTTCTTCCCAGAGGTTCGCTCATCGAAACCTCTTCTCCTCCTCCTTCTTCATCATGTTCAATCACAGTTGAAGGCACCACCGCCGTGTTTCTCATGCCTGTCAACTGTGGTGTGTCCGCAAAAGTGGGAAAGCAAAACCAACCGCTAGATTTGCGATCACGGACAGATATAGAAAGAGGCAAGTGGAGGAATTGGGATAAATTAGTTTAATCAGTTGGATTGGATTGGATTCATCATCTTCGAAAATATCAATATCGATGTCATGTTCAAGATTCCAAGATAGTTGCTTGTGGGTGTCAGTCAGAGAGTCAATTCTTGGGTTGGCGGGCGCCGATGTTGGTGGGCCCAGTCTGTATTTTGCCCTTTCAAACAGTATCTTGTTCTAAATTTATGACCACCCGCCCATACCATACCTCCTTTGTTCCTTTCCTATTAGATTGGGCCTCATAGAATTTGATATACTAGGTAGATAAATGGGTCCTAAGTTCTGGTGTGTATTTCTCTTGCACATTCGCTTGGCTTTTATTTGGACCGACTGAACCAATTAAATTAATTACCGACCTGTCAATATAAATTAGCATTAATTGCACTCACGTGGCTAAATTATTTATATTTGCACTCACACCTTGAACGTAGCTAAATTACATATAAATGAATATTTTGGTATTAGTACACGCTCATATCTCCTTATCAAATAATAAAATATTATTTAATTAATAACTTTATTAATATAATAATAAAATTTGCAATTCTGAATATATTTATATGATGTAATGTTCATTTAAAGTAAAATTCACTTTATATTTTCACTAATTTTTACAGAGAGAAAATGCGTGATTTTATATTAATACCAAAATATTCAAATATATGTAATTTCCCATGATTTAAGAGTGTAAATGCAGTTAACTCTTAATATATATATATATAGACCATTAGCTAACCTTCAACCACATCAGTAGCAATTATAGCCGAAATATGTATTTATTTTTAAAAATTATCTAAATATATATTTATTTTTAAAAATTATCTATCTTTTTAATAATTTAAAAATAAATAAATAAATTTATAATTATTTAATTTTTATTAAGTTATTGACTTTTTTAATAAATATATAAATAAATTAAATTATTTAAAAATTTTCAATAAAATTATTAAATTGGTAATGGATTGAATCGAAAAATTTGGACACGTTTAAAAACAAACTCAAAACCGAATTTTTTTCAAATGTATAAACCAACTACTAAATTAATTTCTTTAAAAAATAATAATTTAATTCAAATATTCAATTTCAATTTGGTTTTCAGTCCGACCGAACACAGCCCTCACATGGAAGGAAGAGAATACAATAAACTGAAAATATGCTTTTCCTTGTCTCCTGTCTAACAAAAACATTTCCGCATCCTTGTCCTGCTAACGCTTCCAAAGTTGTGCAAATCAGCAGCCGTCGACAGATTAGGCAAAGGAGCCTGAATCCAATACATCTTCTCTGCATCCCCATTCTTCAAGAAACCATAGTCTTTCGCAAACCCATTAGGTTCCCCCACAACACCAGAACCAGAACGCGACCATGAAAGATCACTAGTCGGAAATGCAGAACATATATTCCCACCATAACCTCTTGCATTTCCGACAGCCGGAACAACCACCGGAGCAAAATACTTCCTACAAAACAAACCTTTATTTCCAAAAACACACTCCCCACTCACCACCTCCCACTTCCTACTCTCCAAATCCAGTCTCCACACCAAAACCAACCCACCGTTCGGAAAATGCACCATTACAATATCTCCATCCACATACGACACATATACATAACACTTACCAGTATCAACTTCCGAATGTGGAATCCACTTCCATTTTCCACATTCCAAGTCAAATTCGCCCAACTTTCCTCCATAGAATAAACAATACACAATGTCACCTTCACACACAATGTCTTCCAGGAAACCAAAAGCATCAATCCTTACCCTGATTTCTGTTGAATGATTCAAACTCTGAAGCCTATTTATTAGGAATTGATATTATGGTCAAATAAGTGTAATCAATAAGTTGTGGTTTATTGCTCTGTTATGAATCTGTCCATTACGGTTGTTTTAAAAGATTATGATTCCTGGTTTTTAGTACTCTATTGTTAAGAATGTTATTATATATAAGTCAGTCCTGTAATCGAGTTTTTACAATTTAGTGTGAACAACAACTTGCAGATCATCCTCTTCTCTACTAAAGGCTCTGTTTTTATCATTTTTGTTTTCTATTTTACCAACAGTTTTGGTATCAGAGCAAACCGGGTTCGATTCAATTTTCCATGTGCAAGGAAATTTGGTAAAGTAAGAGAGAGAAACGAAAGTGAACAATATTGAGTGACACACCGAGAGTTAAACATTGAGAGTTACATTCAGCGAAATATTGAGAGCGCAACTCAAACATGGCAAGCAATGGAACTGCAACTTCATCACAGCCTATAATTCCAATCTTCAAAGGACAGAATTATCACTTTTAGAGTCTAAAGATGAAGACTTTATTCAAGTCGCAGGAGTTATGGGAGATTGTTGAATTTGGATATTTGGAGCCAACAACAGAGTCTAATCAACCGCTGCCAGAACCTAATCAACAATTGCGAGACAATAGAAAGAAGGACGCGAAGGTTACTGAAGTTACCTCTGCCGCGGCCACCACCACGACCGCGCCCACGGTAATTGCTATTACCTCTGCCTCGTCCTTGTCCAGATGAGTTTTCTGTTTTCCATTTAGAAGATTCCTCCTTTGTATGAAACGCCTTTTCTTCAACTTTCTCAATAGACCTATTTAG
The DNA here is from genome assembly GCA_031304145.1 of Cardiospermum halicacabum. NCBI lineage: Eukaryota > Viridiplantae > Streptophyta > Magnoliopsida > Sapindales > Sapindaceae > Cardiospermum > Cardiospermum halicacabum. The sequence goes on from CM062397.1 coordinate 21,240,037, forward strand.
CCTATCTTCATGAGCCATCAGTGAACCCAATAATTCATCAAAAGTATAGGTAGATAGGTCTTTTGACTCCTCAATTGCAGCCACAACGTGATCAAATTTCGGAAGTAGACTTCGGAGTACTTTGCTCACAATTGTCTCACTAGAGACAGATTCACCATAGGATTTCATTAAGTTTACAACTTCTGATATTGAGTGTTACTACCATAAAAAGTATGGGCACAAGGAAGCAGATTGTTGGTCAAAACAGAAAGAAGGGACTAAGGAAGCGAATTTGACACATACGGGTAACCAAGATAGTAAGTTATTCATGGCACATTATTCATTAAATTGTGGTGTGAATGACTTATGGTTTATTGATAGTGGATGTTCTAATCACATGTCAAATTCGAAGTCATCATTCAAAGATTTTAATGAGATGCAGAAAAGTGAAGTGCGTCAACAGGCTGTCGATGATGAAATTTTTCCAAGTATTGCAACAGCTATCAACTCAAAAATGGCATGGGATATTCTAAAGCAAGAATATATGGGTGATAAAAAGGTGATCTCTGTTAAATTACAAACACTCCGTCGCAAGTTTGAAAATTTGGCAATGGAAAAACAGGAGTCTATTCAAGTGTTCCTGTCAAGGGTGTCAGAAGTTGTAAACTTAATGAAATCCTATGGTGAATCTGTCTCTAGTGAGACAATTGTGAGCAAAGTACTCCGAAGTCTACTTCAATTTCACATTGTGGCTGCAATTGAGGAGTCAAAAGACCTATCTACCTATACTTTTGATGAATTATTGGGTTCACTGATGGCTCATGAAGATAGGCTAAATAGGTCTATTGAGAAAGTTGAAGAAAAGGCGTTTCATACAAAGGAGGAATCTTCTAAATGGAAAACAGAAAACTCATCTGGACAAGGACGAGGCAGAGGTAATAGCAATTACCGTGGGCGCGGTCGTGGTGGTGGCCGCGGCAGAGGTAACTTCAGTAACTCTCATCAGTCTCGAAGTAGTATTGAGTGTTACTACCATAAAAAGTATGGGCACAAGGAAGCAGATTGTTGGTCAAAACAGAAAGAAGGGACTAAGGAAGCGAATTTGACACATACGGGTAACCAAGATAGTAAGTTATTCATGGCACATTATTCATTAAATTGTGGTGTGAATGACTTATGGTTTATTGATAGTGGATGTTCTAATCACATGTCAAATTCGAAGTCATCATTCAAAGATTTTAATGAGATGCAGAAAAGTGAAGTGCGTCTTGGAGATGATAATAAGGTGTAGGTCGAAGGAAGGGGTACTGTTGCTGTTAAAACGATTCATGGTAACATGAAATATCTTCATGATGTACAGTATGTTCCCACATTGGCTCATAATTTATTAAGTGTTGGTCAATTGATTTCTGATGGATATTCTGTTGTTTTTGATAATAATGCTTGTGTTATTACTCATAAACAATCTGAAGAAATAATGGTTAGTGTGCCTATGACTTAAAACAGAATGTTTCCTCTAGACATTTCTGTTGTTGGAAGTTCTGCTTTAGTTGTGAAAGGGAACAATGATGGCAATGTTTGGCATTTATGTTATGGGCATTTAAATGTCAATGGGTTGAAGCTTCTACAGCAAAAAGAGATGGTCATAGGGTTGCCAAAAATTGGTGATCTTGACTTGTGTGAAGGATGTATTTATGGAAAGCAGGTTAGAAAGTCATTTCCAGTGGGACAATCATGGAGAGCAAAAGCATGCTTGGAACTTATTCATGCTGACTTGTGCGGGCCTATGGAGACTACATCAATGGGTGGAAGTAAGTATTTTTTATTGTTCACTGATGACTTTAGTCGCTTTTCATGGGTTTATTTCTTAGAGTTTAAATCTGAAACATTTACACACTTTAAGAAATTCAAAGCCCTCGTGGAGAACCAAAGTGGTAAAAAGATAAAATCTTTTCGTACGGATAGGGGTGGTGAATTCATGTCTAACGAATTTATGAAGTTTTATGAGAATGGGATTGATAGGCAGTTGACAGCACCCTACACACCAGAGCAGAACGGTGTTGCAGAGCGAAGAACCGGACTGTGGTTGAAATGGCGAGAAGTTTGTTGAAAGCAAAAATCTACCAGATTATTTTGGGGAGAAGCTGTTGCGACAGCAGTTTACCTTTTGAATATCTCTCCAACCAAGGGTTGTTTTGAATAAAACACCTCTTGAAGCATGGAACGGTAGGAGACCTCGGGTAAGCCACTTAAAATATTTGGTTGTATAGCATATGCTAGTTTTTTAGTTGTTGGACGAAAATTCTGAAAAGTGTATTTTCATGGATATAGCTCTCAATCCAAAGCATATCGTTTATATAATCCTATAAGTGGTAGTGTTGTGATAAGCAGGAATGTTGTTTTCAATGAAGATGCTAGTTGGGTATGGAATAACAAGCAGAAAAATGGAGTTTCTTTTAGTGATGATCATTCTCAAACAGATGCAGCCGCCTAAGAAAATCCAAATGTTCAAGCAGCTTCCTCATCCTCTCAAAGTCCTGATTCTAGCAGTAGGAATCAAGAGTCTTCATCTTCTACTGAGACTCCTCCACGAAAAGTCAGGTCTTTAATTGAACTTTATGAATCTTGTACATTTGCTTTACTTGTTAATGATCCACAGTGCTATGAAGAAGCTGCTAGAGAAATTGTGTGGCAGAATGCAATGTTAAAGGAGTTGCAAGCTATTGAAAAGAATTCAACATGGGAATTGGTTGATATTCCTGAAGGTAAAAACCTTGTTGGACTCAAATGGGTATTTCGCACAAAGTACAATGCAGATGGGAGCATACAAAAATACAAGGCAAGACTGGTTGCCAAGGGATATTCACAACAACAAGGTATTGATTTTGAGGAGACTTTTTCTCCTGTTGCTCGTTTTGAGACTGTGAGAATTTTTTTAACATTGGCTGCCCAGTTACAGTTACCTGTGTATCAATTGGATGTGAAGTCAGCCTTCTTAAATGGTGACTTAGAAGAAGAAGTTTATGTAACTCAACCTGAAGGCTTTGTCAAAAATGGTTGTGAAACTAAAGTATACAGGTTAAAAAAGGCACTTTACGGGCTTAAGCAAGCTCCTCGTGCGTGGTATGAAAAAATTGATTCTTTTTTCCGTGAAAGTGGATTCATGAGAAGTGACAATGAACCTACTGTCTACTTGAAGCAAGAAGGTAATGGAGATTTTATTGCTGTCTGTCTTTATGTGGATGATATAATCTATATGGGTTCTTCCATAGCTTTGGTTGATGATTTTAAGTTATGTATGATGAGAAAGTTTGAGATGACAGATTTGGGTTTATTGCAATATTTTTTTGGGTCTTGAAGTTAAGCAAGGCAAAAATGAAATTTTTCTATGTCATCAGGTGATCTTTTGAAGAGGTTTAATATGTTGAATTGTGAAGTTGTTGCTACACCCATGAACATTAATGAGAAGTTACAACAAAATGATGGAACTGAGAAAACAAATGCGAAGTTATTTCGAAGTCTGGTAGGAGGATTAAATTATCTAACACACACTAGACCTGACATATCTTTCTCTGTTAGTGTTGTGTCTAGATTCTTGAATAGACCTACCAAACAACATTTTGGTGCAGCAAAAAGAATACTAAAGTACATAGCAGGGACTGTTAATTTTGGGATTTGGTACAACAAAATCACAAATTTCAAGTTAACTGGTTTTACTGATAGTGATTGGGCAGGTTGTATAGATGATCGGAAAAGTACTTCAGGTAATGTCTTTAACTTTGGATCTGGAGCAGTCACTTGGAGCTCAAAGAAGCAAGATACCTTAGCTCTCTCAACCGCCGAAGCTAAATATACAGCGGCAAATGCAGCAGCACGCCAAGCTTTATGGCTGCGAAAAATATTGGCAGACTTCAAGTGTGAGCAGAAAGATGCAACTGTCCTGTTTTGTGATAATGTATCAGCAATTTCATTGGCTAAGAATCCTGCATTTCATGGCCGAACGAAGCATATAGACATCCAACATCATTACATTCGCAAGCTGGTTGAAGATGGAAAAATTTCTTTGAAGTACTGTGGAACGAATGTGCAAGAGGCTGATATATTTACAAAGTCTCTTCCCTTGGCTAAACATGAGTTTTTCAGATTACAGCTGGGAGTTAGTGAGTTTGAATCACGGGGAATGTTGAATGATTTAAACTCTGAAGTCTATTTTTTAGGAATTGATATTATGGTCAAATAAGTTAATCAATAAGTTGTTGTTTATTACTCTGTTGTGAATCTGTCAATTACGGTTGTTTTAAAAGATTATGATTCCTGGTTTTTAGTACTCAATTGTTAAGAATGTTATTATATATAAGTCAGTCCTGTAATCGAGTTTTTTCAATTTAGCGTGAACAACAACTTGCAGATCATCCTCTTCTCTGCTAAAGGCTCTGTTTTTATCCTTTCTGTTTTCTATTTTACCAACAATTTCATCCCAACGTCGATCACTAAAACGGTACGTTTTGAAATAGTAGTGATATTCATCATGGGGATAAGTGCATGAAAATTCTATTAGTATACAGTAAGCAGATTTGGAATTTGAATTCCATGCAATTTTACCCTTTATGGTTCCGTGGAATTCTGGAAACTTAATAATTTCGCCTGTGAATGGACTGTAAAGAAAGGAGAGAGTGGGTTTTGAGGAAAGAAAGGGGAGAGTGGGTTTTTTTAGAAAAGAATCCAACCGTGGTTTATGTCCAGGATTTTCGCGCCGTCGAAAAGTTGTCTCTCTGTTGGCCAGTTTACGGTGTATGTTGTTTGTGTGGATAGGTAGAAGAGTTTGCAGAGGATGTGTTCTTCCCAGTGGAAATGGATGAGCCAGGGGAGATATTCGTCGGCTTGAATCTCATCCACCAATTTCTTCCAATTCTTGCATATCGAACTCAGTTGTTGTCTTTCTTTCCAAGGGATTTTTTCGAATATGAGTCTGAAAATATGCATCGGAAGGTAAGGCAGAACATGTTCTGATTCGTTCGTCTCTGTCATATTCTGATGACTCAAAGCGAAACTTCGGTGACCAGACCTGAGGCTCTAAATTTCTATTTATGGAATAACAACACTCATCAAACACTACTAACAAAACTAAAAACCTGAAGTGAAAACATAGTTATAGGAAGTTGACTCCAAATAGAACACCAAAACATAATATGTTTAAATTACAGAACTCCTCCTGTATTTCAAACATTGGAAAACCATGATTTTGGTTTATAAAAATAAAAAATAAGTAATATATACTTCATTGCATTAATAAATTAAAATTTTCAATTTTCAATTTTTATTTATTTTATATAATTAATTTTAGAAATATATAATATTTGATAAATATTTTTATTAGATTAAATATGGTAAATAATATTATATATTTTAATTTATTATTTTAAAATAAATAATTTTTTATAAATAATATAAATTTAATATCATTTACATATTAAAAACTAATAAACTACAATACCTATAAGAGAAGTAGAACTAAACTTATTGAACTTGTACAATGTAATTTCGGTACAAAGATTAAACGTTTAATCTAATTCATACCCGAAAACCGGAAATCAATTAATTTGTTTTCCAATGTTTTATATATTTGTTTACATCTCATTAGTGTCTTTTGACTTAAAATTTAGGGTTAAAATATTTTTCAGGTTCAAGATGAGAGGTTAATAATATTGTGATCCAGATGTATGTTTATGTGAAGAGTGTGAAGGACCAGTGTGACTCGTGTGAAGAAATTAATATTGGTGAGAGAGAGTAGTTTTTGTGTGAAGGGGTATTAATATTATATGATGGATGTGAATCGGTGTTATTTACTTGTGAAGGACGTTTTATTGAATGTGAAGTCTTGAAATTAATCCAGTAAGTGTTCTGTTCATGTTATTTTTTATGAGTAGCGTTATTTTTTTGTGAAGGAGTTAAGACAGGTTTCCACTTGCAAGTTCTATTATTTGAAGGAATGTAGGATTATATATTGGTTTTAAATGGTGATTGAAATTTATATGAAAAATGTGAAGTAGTGTTATTTAATTGTAAGGATTTTTTAATGTGAAGTTGAGGACTTTCTAGTAAGTGTTTTGTTTCTTCAAAGGGTTTTTAAAAATTGATGAAAATGTGATGTAGACTTTTTGGCCTTTTGTTTTGTCCAGGAGCTTAAGTTTTGTGTGAAGGAGTAAAGGTTTTTGTAATTGAATGGTTTCTGAAATTTTTAACCTCTGAATGTGACGAAGGGTTGTTTGTTTTAGTGAAGGAGGTTATTATTTATGTAAAGGAAAATTGTTAAACGGACTTACATATATGTTCATGCTAACATTCAATATTATCTTGTGAAGCTGCATATTTTCTTGATGAATGAAGCAATTCCTACTGTGACGGAATTCTATAAGGTTGATCCAGAGGTTGTTTTCGTGTGAAAGGGTATAATAATTAAGTGAAGGATGTTAAGCAGTGTTATTTTTATGTGAAGGAGATAAATTTTAATGTGAACTAGTAAAGGGTAACTTAATTTGAATTGGGTCGGTGCATTCAATATTAACCTATCTGAATGAGGGTTTTATCACTAGGTAAAATATGTAATTACCAAAAAATTAGGGTTCATTTTTTAACCTAGAAAAAATTGAAGCCCATATAAAATCTTATGGTAGCTGAAAATGGAACACCACTTCAAGCTCGCCCTAAGTAAAGAGAACATAACTTTCAAACCAATTTCGAAAATGAGCTCATCTGCTGCCTCAAGCACGGAAGTGGAAGACAGAAGATTCTAGGCATAGTGTCGCGACAAGGAGATGTACATCTACGACGAGTATTTTCTTGCTGGGCATTACTGCGACTGTGGTAGGATGTCAAGGCTAAGGGTCAGAGAAGAAGGGATGTTCGCTGACCGCTACTTCTGGGTTTGTGGAAATGAGGTAAACATCTTGACCTATGCTCGTATTGGTCTATATGTTTTTGTTTCCTAACCCAGTGCCCCTCTCAGGACTATAACAGTAACTATGATGTCTGGCAAGATGAATGGATGTGTGTCCGACTTGTTCAAATTGTAAGGGAAATCCATGGACTGAATGAGACATTGGCGGAAACTGCTAAGTCAGATGATGTTTAGGCAACAGAAGAGAAAAATTTAACAACACAATTTTTTTTTCAAATCAATTCAACAACTCAATCAACAATAAACTTCTAAACTCTGTTATTCAACCAAAAACATATAGCATTACCATTTCTAAGGAACCAGAGTTCCATTTACTAAAATAAATAAAACGCAGTTTCTTCTACCCAGTAAACTAAATATAAAAAAATGTTCGAGTAGAGAACTATGATCAAAACATAAAATCAAAGTTATCTGAAAAGAGACAAATAATAACAAGACCCACCTCAACTGATATTAATTTCACAAACATAAAAAACAACTCCCAGCAACCCTTAACCTTTCGAACCAGAACAGTTCAAAACATCCAATCGTGGGATAAGGGGCGTACCTAGAGGCCAAGCAAAACAGTCCACCTCCCAACACAAGTACAACTACAGAATCTCACTCCATAGCACCTTTAAACACTGTCTCGCAAACGATTATAAATTCCAAATAAAAAAAGTGATTTAAAAACCCTAATATGTTTGCAGTTTATTCCGAACTAGGGATAAGAATTATCTGAAATCGAAGTTGAACGATACGGATCAAACCAAAATGAAAACAACAAATCTTGTCAATTTTGCCAGATTCGTCGACCGTTGTGCAAAATGTTGTCGACCGTTATCAAACTGAGTCTACAGTTACAACTATTCGTCATCATTTTGATTTTTTAAAAGGCTAATTTGGTAATTAAGCAAAATATTACCTTTTTTTTTCTTAAATTTTATTAGCTTTAAATACCAGTTTTGTTATTTCAATATCTTAATGAGGGTAAATTGGAAACTGGGCTCATTTAATAAAAACCAAGTTTTGGCAGTTCAAAAACTTAATTCACTCTTTTATAGAGAAATACTTTAAATGAAACTACGAAAGGTTTAATTTTTATATTTTTCCCTTATACTTTATACTAATTTTTGTTTTGTCAAAAATTATGTTTTTAAATTTGTAATGATATTTGAGTTTGGAAATAAATAATTTAATAAAAATTATTAATTTATTATATTATTTGATATTCAACTAATTTTTTATTTAATAAAATTGCATAAATACTATTAACGTTAATAGAAATTATTAATTTTTAGTACTAGTATTTAAATACACAAAATTTAAGTTTGTTTAAATATTAATATTATCTCTAATATCAATAATAAATTAAAATTATATTAAAATTTTAAATTAAAATAAATAATCTAAAAAAAAAAAACTAATTTATATTACGGACAAGCAATACCAAAGCAAGTTAAGGCATGACTTACCCTATGTCATATGCGGATTGTGACCCATTTCACATGGGGAGCGCCAAAAATGTTCATCCTACTAACGTTCAACCACATCAGTGGGACTGTGAGAATCAAATACTATACTATGAGAGGAAGAGAATACAATAAATTGAAAATATGCTTTTCCTTGTCTCCTATCTAACAATAACATTTCCACACCCTTATCCTACTGATGCTTTGTTCCAAAGTTATGCAAATCAGCAGCCGTCGACAGATTTCTCAAAGGAGCCCGAATCCAATACATCTTCTCTTTATCCCCATCTTTCAAGAAACCATAGTCTTTCGAAAACCCATCGAATTCCTCCACACCACGCGACCATGAAAGATCACTCGTCGAAAATGCAGAACATATGCACCCACCATAACCTCTTGCATTTCCAAGAGCCGGAACAACCACCGGCTCAAAATACTTCTTATAAAACAAACCTCTATTTCCAAAAACACCCTCCCCACTCACAACCTCCCACTTCCTACTCTCCAAATCCAACCTCCACACCAAAACCAACCCACCGTTCGGAAAATGGTACATCACAGTATCTCCATCCACATACGACATATATACATGACCAGTATCAACATCTGAATGTAGAATCCACTTCCACCTTCCACGTTCCAGGTCAAATTCACCCAACTTTCCTCCATTGAACAGACAGTACACGACGTCACCTTCACACACAAAGTCTTCCAACAAAACAAAAGCATCGATCCTAACCCTGATTTCACCCCAACGTCGGTCACTAAAACGGTACGTTTTGAAAATGTAGTGATTCACATATTCATCGTGGGGATACGTGCATGAAAATTCTACTAGTACGCAATAAGCAGATTTGGAATTGGAATTGAATGCGATTCTACCCCGTATGGTTCCGGGAATTCTGGAAATTTAATGATTTCGCCTGTGAATGGACTGTAAAGAAAGGAGAGAATGGGTTTTGAGTAAAGAAAGGAGTGATTGGGTTTTGAGAAAAGAAAGGAGTGATTGGGTTTTGAGAAAAGAATCCAACCGTGGTTTATGTCCAGGATTTTTGCGCCGTCCAAAAGTTGTCTCTCGTTTGGCCAGTTGACGATGTATGTTGTTTGTGTAGATGGGTAAAAGAGTTTGCAGAGGATGTGTTCTTCCCAGTGGAAGCCAGGGGAGATATTCGTCGGCTTGAATCTCATCCACCAATTTCTTCCAATTCTTGCATACCGAACTCAGTTGTTGTCTTTCTTTCCAAGGGATCTTTTGGAATATGAGTCTCAATATATGCGTAGGAAGGTAAGGCAGGACATGTTCTGATTCGTTCGTCTTTGTCATGTCAAGTGAATTCTGATGACTCGGTGACCAGAGCTGACGCTCTAAATTTTCTATTTATGGAGTAACAATACTCATCAAACACTGCTGACAAAACTAAAACCTGAAGTGTGAAAACGTAATTACAGGAAGTGGAGTCCACATAGAACACCAAAACATATCAAACCTGAACAATTTAAAACACATATTTAAAACTCATGTGTTTCAAAACTCCTTATTATATAAATATTCAATCTACATATTTAAAATATTAATAGAATTGGATTTAAATATAAAATATAAATAAAAATTCAATTAAGTATAAAATTAACCATAAACCTGAACAATTTTTCATGATCCGCTAAATTGGCGATAATAGAACAACTTTATTTAACTTTATTAAGAAGAAGAAACAACAACAATTGGAATAATTAATTAATTGATGTGGTAGTACAATTAGAAGAAGCAATACACAAGACTAATAAATAACATTGTTTCTAAACCAAACCACATCCTGGCAAGGCTTGTTCCACCACTACTGCTACTACTTCCCTTGCTGTTACTGCTCATTGTATCTCCTCCAGCTGCTTTCAACAATTTCACACCAAATCATCACTTGATTAACTCAAAACCAAATTCAATACACCATGCAAAGAAAAAATCAATCAATCACCTGTAGGAGCAGGACTAGTAGAACTAACAGGACTAGGAGCTGTAGCAGAACCACTCCCACCATCTCCAAATTGATAAAACACTTTCGCTTCAGGGGAATTAGGATCCATGTGAAGAAGCTCTGCAAATCCAGCAATTAGAAAAATATATATATATATATATAGATATTGAACCTGTTTGGTATCTTATATAAGTACGTTTAGAGCTTTCTGAATTCAAAAATATTTTTAAAACATTCAAAAATATTTATAAACGGGAAAAAGTAGGTGCTCCTGTCAAAATATTTATGTTTTTTCTCACGGTGAGAAAAGTTAAGAGCACATATTATTCCAAACAAATCATATAGCGGCTGAAAATCATACCAGGACATTTGGAAACATTAGCTGATTGATGGCAGACATTAGGCAACCCCAAAGCAAGTGAAACATTGATGTTGAGTCCAAGATCGGGGTCATTTCTATCTCTTACAATGACACACAGACATTTTTTGTTGTTGGTGAGGACTTGTTTGAGACCACTACAACAATCTGGAGTTGGGGTTTTGGCTTCATTACTTACATAAGGTAAACATGTAGCTAAACCTGCTAGCTGATCTGCACATTCCTCTCTGTCTTTTGCCTTGTCTCCATTTGCAGAGATTGTTAGCATTAGCATTGACAGTAATGTCAATTTCACATACAATTCCATCTCCATTTTTTCAGTTCTGTTTCTTCAGATTACACTGGGAAGAGCTGTTACATATTTATAATCATTGAGACATTGTATTTGTTTGTTTGATGATTACATAATTGGACACGACATAAAAGTGTTACGAGTTAAAGTGGGTCACTTCACCAACCCACTCAAGCTGTTGACGTCACTCACTGTTTTCATGACATCATATCAATTCAATACAATATTTGATCCGTATATAATAGGTCGTAAACTGGGCCTGGTCCTGGGCCTGGGTCAACAAGGTTACGTTAAATGGAGGCCCAATAGGTGTGTTGGGCCATCATTTGTCATCACACGTGGCATTGCACTGCCATTGAAATAGCTTCTTGACGAAATTATGATGAGACGATGGGGACATAAAACGAGTGGACCAAATTGTGATTATGGTGGAGCCATTGTTTGTTAGTTTCGTTGGTGATGTGACTGTTGCCAATATCAACCTAACTCTTCTAGACTTTACTAGGATCTTCATGAAACCAAATCCAACGATCTAGAGAATCAATAAAGCTTCTACTTTTGCATATACATGACAATTTTAATAACAAAATTTATATCAACGAGTCTTTGATGAAGTGATATACACCGTCAACCTTTGAACGAGAGACTTCCATCGAAAATATTTTTAAAAATTTATATTTTAAAAGAAAGAATATATATCTATTTGTATAAACAAATTACATTTTTTTTTAAATTTTATAATTTAAATTATTTGATATTTGAATTTGTTACCATGGTTATCAATTACTAAGTATTATCAACCCTACTTTAACCATTACTAGGGATGCCTAACTCAAATTGATGTTATTACTCAGAAGAACGGAAAAGGCCTAGTCTAGTCTAGTCAAGCTTTGATCTACTATCAACATGCCATATGTATTATATCATTAGTTTACAAGTTTGCTTAGTCAGAATGATTGTGAAATTCTCTTTAGCTCCATCCCAATCCAGGAAAGCTAGCCACACATGAAACTCTTCATAGAGAAGAAAACAGAACTGAGTTGGAATCCACTTTCTATACAAACGACTTTTTCAAAAAGAGTCATATAACCGTTCATCACACACCAAATATTCCATCGTCTAGGTTGCATAATTTTTCCAGATCAAGAGAACAATTCCAAAAGTTAACAAGTCCACAATATTAAATTAACCTCGATGGGTCACACTCACACACCTCGATATAGCAACAATGGTCGGTGATACGTGTCACAACACCATTAGTCCAATCCAACACAAAACAAATCAACCACACACCAAACCTCACCGTCCATCACAGACTTGTCAGACAACCAAGAATCTCACACACACATATATAAATTCAATCAAACACACACACTTCTCAACCAAAATCTCTCTCAAATAAAAAATGGACAATTACTATTCATCATCTTCTTCTTCTTCACAAAACCAACCTCCTCTGCCACTCCACCTCTGTTTCTTCCTATCAATACTGTTCATGTTCCTCGGACTTTCATGGTACATAAACTACGAGCCGGTTGTGGAAAGCTTGGTGGATCAAGTGAAGCTGTACGTGATAGTGTCACCATTGATTCTTCTTTTAGTGCTTCACTGGCTGTCGAATGACGAAAGTGGGAGATTTGCCTTTTTGGTTCCGTTTTCGGACAGAGACCAAACTGGTGGAAGTGGTATTCCATGGGGTGTTGGGTTTTTTCTTGTTCTTGTCCTGTTTATGATTTCTTACCAGTCTTATTTCCAGGAACGTTGGTTTCCTCTTCTCGCTAGATGATGAGTCATCGTCTCTGTCGATGTAATATAGTAATGTAGTGGCGATGGATCAATGAGTACAGTTTTTTTTTTGGTTCGATTGTTGATTTTCTGTTTATGGATTGTGAATGGAAAACTGTTGTTTCGGAGATCAGTCAGATTCGGACACGAGACAGGGAGTGAAGGGAGTGCACGTCCTATTTGTTTGGTTTGGTCAGACCTGATCCATTTTGACTATTTTGATTGGGCTTGGGCTTGGGCTTGTACGGTAAATGAAGGCCCATTATAATATCTAGCTTTGCTCTTGGGCTAAATGCTATCTCATTCTATGGAGAAAGCCCAACCCAACAGAAAAATGACAAAATGGC
>CM062397.1:21255200-21280200 GCA_031304145.1 Cardiospermum halicacabum
TCTTAAATTGTATTTTGAAATTTAAAAAAATCCATTTAAAAGAATTATCGCTTAGGGTTTAAAAAAAAATAAGAATTCCATATTAGCGGTTTAAAACGACGTTTAATGGTTTAACCAGCAATCTGGTCAACATTATTCAAAATAGTTTTCTACAAACTGCTATTCAAACCGTTAACTATCAAAATATTCTTGTATTTAACATTACTAAATATAAATGAAATAACTAAACCAAATTTATTTATAATTTTATATCTAACCACTATTTAAACTTTAAAACTACTATCAAACCGTTGTTAAAATTACTATTGTAATAGCTACTCTAATAGTTAACCATTATCACTATTCAAAATGCAGATTTTAACTACAAATACCAAATACATCATTAATATCTATAAATTAGTCATAATAACCCAATCGTATATTTGCAAACTTTTACAAACTCGAATCCGTAAAAGCCTGCAAACAGGACGGAGCGGATCTGAACGGACTCCAGCGGAGTGTAGAAGATAAGTATGAGAGAACTTTGAAAGGTCTATGAAAAGTCAACAACAATTATACAAATAAAAAAGTTCAACCCAAACCAATCTTACAAATCAGCTTTCGAATAGCTTTTTGCGTATAAAGCATGCTATTGCTACCACCACCACTCAATCTCTCGCTTGTGTACTCCATTTCTTTTGCTATTTATAGTTCAATAATTCGAAAGTATATAATACATTATATGACCTAATAAAATGTCAATTTGTAGTGTGAATATGTGGTCTCGACAGGCACATAATTTGTGTTTGTTTGGATATGTGAAAATGATTAAACATGAAAGCAAACAGAAATTAATGAAGTGGTCCTTGACCAAGTGTACAATTCATTAGTGTTTTTTGGATTTTGTTTGACCTTATATGTACACTATCGTATCTTGATGGGTATAAAAAAGTTGACACTATTCTTCTTCTTTCATGCAATTAGTTACCTAAGAATAGGAAATATGGAATTGTCATGATCAATCATGCTCTATTACTATATGTTTTTCTCTATATTTCAAAAGTTAAATCTACCTTTTGAAGTTGATTTGGATAAATTTCTAGCTTAACCATATCCTTCTAAAATAATTCTCTTAAACAATAAATTCTTCTAATAATTATTTAAATATTATTTATATAATTTTTAGATAAATGAATCAAATTTAAAATTTATTTAAATAAATTGTTTTTATACTTTCGAGTTCTAAAAACTATTTTAATAGTAGTGTGGTAATTTTTAAAAATACTTTAATATATTTTATATTTTTAATTTTTTTATGATAATAAAATAAAAAAAAAATTATTTTTTTTCTTTAAAAAATTTATAACTATTTTTATTGACACCAATTTAATAGCCTATCCACACTTTTAAAGTCCTCTTTAGAATTGTTTATATTTTTATTCATACATTCCGGTGGTAGAAGATAAAAAGTTAATATTTTTAATTTTTTGAAAAACTTTTAAAAAGTTAAAATAAGTTAAAATTTCTTCTTATATGGTCTGTTTGAATAGACTGATTTTTTATTTTTAATTTCTGAAAGTTATTTCATATGGTGCTTGGATAACTCAAAAAAAAACTTTTAACTTCCCAAAAACTCTTCTAAATGAAATAAAGGACCTGTTTGGATAGACTGGCTTCTGGATTTTTATTTTTTTTTTGTTTCTGACTCCTGAAAGCTGTTTCAGCTGGTGTTTGGGTAACTGGCAGAAGTGTTTCTATCCTCTCAGAAGCTCTTTCAAATGAAATTAAAAATATTAGCTTTCTGAAAATGGTTTCCAGTTCTCTTCTTTTACAGACAGAAATCAAAAGCAGAATCAATCCCAAACCAAAAAATCTTCATCCAAACTGATTCCTAATTTCTATTAGAATAGCACCTAAAACAATATCTCAAATGAATGCTGACTTTCAAATAAACTATTTCTCTCGTCGTAGAGACCAATTCCGATTCTACCATTAACTACTTTAAAAGCCGAAAGTCACGTGACAAGCGCATGCAAAAGCAACAAACACATTGATTAGTTAATTAAATAATCGTAGTAATTAAGAAGAAGAAAGAATTAAACACATGTACTCGCGGATGGTGTGTACTCATAATTGGGTTTCCAAAAAGGGTACCCCACTTTAAGGGACATATTATTCAATATGACATTCCTGTCCCCATTCAAAATCAACGCCATACCACACCCTTTTTTCCCCGAACCCACGCCACGCTCATTTTGACCTTCAATGCTCCCATCAATTAAAATAAAAAAAACAAGTACATGAAACAATAGATAGATAGATATAAACCACATTTTTCTTTCTATTTCCTTCTGATACACCAAACATTCTTTGACTCTGACCAACTCAGGAAACATCAACATTTGATTTCTTCTTTTCTTCATAATATTTTTTAATACTAATAATTTACTAATATGATCTTAATCTCTTCTTTCTGATTACATACCCACAAAAATCCAGAAAGAAAAATTAACAAAAATAAATCAATCGCCAAACCTGTTTAGTCTATGTACAAAAATCCAATCAAACACCAACATAATAAAAACCAAACATGTCTCATCTACTTGTCGGAAGACTGAGAGAATGGAAAGAAGTTTGGTTTCGTAAGAGCTAGAGCTGTGTTCGTGTTTGATTTGGTGACAGGATTGGTAGTTGTTGCTGTTGTTGTGGTGGTGGGAGTGGGGGTGGAAGTGGTGGCCACGCGCTCACAAGAAGGACACATAGTGAGAGTAGTAGCTGGTAATTGCATGTAAAATGGATTTGATGTTTTCAAAGCTCTCAACTCTTGAAGCTCTTTGTGTAGCCTTCGATTCTCTTCTGTTAATGTCTCACAACATCTTTTTAAGTACTCGCAATCCACTTCTGTTTGTTTTAGTTTTGTTCTCGCTCTTCTGTTTTGGAACCAGACTTCTACTTGTCTTGGTCGGAGATTCAGTTGTTTCGCCAGTGCCAGTTTTTGCTTCTATAAACACAATAAAATAACATAATTAAATTTAAATTATATATAAAAAAAAAAAACACAAGACAGGACAGGAGACTTACGGGATTAAGAGTGTTGTGTTCTTTGAAACTCTCTTCGAGAAAAGCAGATTGTTCTTTAGACAATCTGAGTTTCTTTCTTGTGGAGCCATTCTCTTCATCATCACTAGCTTTAGAAGAATCAAACTCACGTTTATGGAAAGAAGAAGCGGCGCTGTTATTAGGCGAAGAAGACAAATCTTGATCTATCTCATCCACGTCATCTGTAACCGTTTTGTTCACATCGAATCCTTTACGCCACGGATTACGTGGAACCGGAGTGTTCGGTAATAGATCGAGCTGAACCACGTTAGGTTGAGCGACTACGACGTCGTTTTCTCTATTGATGGACAAGCTCATGCAGAACCCCATACCTTTGTTGGTGACGTGGCGGTTGTTATGGTGGTCGAACGGTTTTGAAGATGTGTCTCCGAGCGTCAAGCCGAGTTCCATTGGAGAGAGAGAGATGGGGAGGTGTGGGTTTGATTGAATGGGGAAGTGGGGGAGAGAGGTTTTATAGAGATTGTTTTGATTTTATTTTGTTTTTGATGGTTTTTTTTTTTTTTCTTTATTGTCTGGAAATGTAAACGCAGACCTATTAAATGATTTATTTTTGAAGAAAATGAATTTATTTTATGGTTTTTGTTTGAGAAAAGGAAAGTGGTTTGACCGACAACAAACCCTCTGGTTGACAAACACACGTGAAGGCCTATTTCTATATAGTAGGAGATGGGCGATAGGTTCTTCTTCCAAGGTAGTAGTACATGGTATGGTTGTAGCATATACTCATGTCAATTTATGTTTATATATATAAAAAGCACAACCATGCCCATGAGATGTAAAATTGCATTATTTAATTTTTTCTCTCTTTCCAATTGCTACTTAAAATAAATATTTAAAAAAGAGAATTTTATTTTTAATTTTTTATAATTTTTATTTATACTATATAACTCAATTTTAAATTTTTTTATAAAAATAATTTTTCAAACTTTTATTTTTTAAAAATAGCCCTTCACATTTGAAGAGAGTCTTTCAGAAGTTATGAAGAATGTACTTCACAGTTGTGAATGACTATTTTTTAAAATCAAAATTTAAATGGATTAAAAATATAAATGAAACTTTTTTGGATTAGTTTTGAAATTTCAAATTTTTTTTAGGTTATTTTATATAATTTTTCCTATTTAAAATAATATATATTTTGTATGTGAAAAAAAATATATTAGTATATATTTATGAGCTAATTTTATAAAATTTAAATTAAATTTATAAATAATTTTTTTTAAAAGTTAAAATAATTATTTTATAAATTTTATTTTTAAAAATAAATTATATTTTCAAATTAATTTCATATATTAAATTACAAATATGTATTTACATATATACTAACATATATAAATTTATAAGCAAACTCAACTTATAAAAATAAATAAATTTTGTAATATTTTTAATTTTTTTAAATAACTTACATATTTGAATTAAAATTTATAATATATATAAGAGTCAAAAATTTTCTTTATTTATTTTAAATATGTATGAAAATATATAAATTAATCAATAATATAATTATAATTTATAAATAAAACACGTATTATTATTATTATGATTCAATAGAAAAATAGTTGTTAATATATTGAATTAAAATTTTATTTTTGTTGAATTTCTTTTATTTGATTGATGATTGAAGTGTGGTGGTTGAGTACTATTCGTATGTACAGTATAAATGTCCTGAAAGAGTCAAATTCACTAAACCAATCAAATGATTGTCATAATTCAATTATACATGTATCAAGACTTTTGTGCTACGATCTTATCATTACATGATCTTGACCTAAATTTCAAACAAAATTTTGTCTTCGTCTCCATTTAGTTCGACTTCAAGAGTCAAACTAGCCGGCAAATACTTAAATTCATTCATTATTTTCCAAGAAAAACCTCAGAACTTATTTATGAGGTAGCTGAGCTATGTTTTCACCGAGTAAAAGCAATTTTATATTTATGACCTATTTAAAATCATATGAAACTATATTTACATATTTACATAGTAGAATATTCTCCTTTGAATAGTTTTTTTTTTTAATTTATTAGTAATCATTAAAAGAAATATTTTTCAAGCTCTATAGATATAATGAAGCATGCTACAACTAATGCTTATTAATATAATGATTAATTGATATGGTGACAAGCATAATAAATAATATCAATAATTTCTAATTATATGACCATCAACAAATGTTTTACAAGTTTGCTTCTACTTCTATCTTTGGTTAACATTATTTTTATCAATTTATGCAAACATCATTTCATTTATAATTAATCATCTAACACACATCAATCATGATGCACAATTATGTTTGGCAATTTTTTGTCATAAAAAACTCTGTGATTGTAAATCAATGATTGCGACTCCAAGTTGACATGTCTCCATAAACCAATAGCTACTCTCATGTACAATCATTCTCAAAAATATTTAAATTCTATGTGATAATGATAATGTTTTATTTTATACAAACATATACATATATACACATCCACGGTTGCACTCATGTTGAGCTTTTTATATTCAACCTACTTCATTAGCAAGATTCGACAATTAAACATTATTAAATACTAATGATAGTTTCATCATCTATTTGAATTATTATAAAATATTAATTTAAAATTTAAAATAATTTAGATTATATATTTAAATGTTACTTACAATATTTTATTTTAAATAATATAAAATTATTAAAAATAAATTGATCTTAATTGAATTTGCCGGTAGTGTTAAAAATTTTCAAATAATAATATTTTAAATAAAATTTAAATTCTAAATTAAATTTTGTAAAATGTGTTTAGTAATTTAATTAAAGTTTATAATTTATGAGAAT
Organism: Cardiospermum halicacabum; assembly: GCA_031304145.1. NCBI lineage: Eukaryota > Viridiplantae > Streptophyta > Magnoliopsida > Sapindales > Sapindaceae > Cardiospermum > Cardiospermum halicacabum. The sequence goes on from CM062397.1 coordinate 21,261,107, forward strand.
TTAATAAAATTTATTTTAATTATTAATAGTAATTTATTTTATTAATTTTTTTTTAATTTTAATTAATTATATTATTAATTTTTATTAAAAAAATTAAAAATTTTCATCTAAAACTATACTAAATAAAAAATATATATTATAATAGTAAAAAAATATCTAAGTAGATTTACTTAAATATTCAATTTAATGGTTAATATTATAATTAATTTGAAAATTAATTTAATTAACTTATTTCTTATTTAAAACAGTAGTTAGTAATTAATTAAAAATATAATACTATTACATATCCTATTAATTAAAATAATATCATAATAATAGTAGTAATAAGTGAAAAGGTATGTTGTGTGGCCACCAACCGACAAAATACAACACAAAGCCACCAAGAAATTACAGGTTTTGAATTGAATAAAGATTAGTGTATAGGAAACGTGTTTGAAGTTTGAAACAGACGGTGATCTGTTGAATCATTTCATTGGAAATCAACAAGATCATGTGAAATGGTGATTAGTTCAACTTAACTCAAGCCTTAATTGACTATATTTATTTAAAATGATCAGGTCAGGCATATGTCAAATCCAATAGATTTGTTCAGCTCAAGATTGCCCTTTTTGTTTATCCAAGACTTCTACTTTCTTTTACCTATTCTTCACAGCCTAGTCTATACTCAGTTCAGTTTTCTTTGGGATCATTTAATTGATTTACCACTCAGTTAATCACTTTCTTCTTTCTTCAATTGTCAAAAGAAGCCAATTCATCATTAACCATCATTTTCTAATTCTATTATTTTCGTTTTAAAATTTTTAATAATTAAAAATATTAATGTGAGAGATTTTTCAATAAATTTTAAAAAATATTTATCAGTTGCTATTTAAAACATTTTTAATTATAAAACAATATTTTATACAAATAATTATTTAGTAATCAATTTTAAAATATAATTTTATATTTGAAAAGTTATGTGACATAATTAAAAAATTTTATTTTAAAATTATGCAAATATATTATGTTTAATATTAATAAATTTAATTTAATTTCTTTTATAATTTATAATTTATATTTATTTGAATAATAAAAATAAATTTATACTTTAAATAATAATTTTACAAATATTATTCAATATAATTTATTTAAATATTATCACCAAAATTTATCATTACAATTAATACATATTATTCTGTAAATATTATTTTCAATATATCATCTATTCTAAAATTTACTTCAAATGATTCAATTATTTAAATTTTTATTTTAATATTAATTTTAATTATCTATATTCATATTAGTATTTATGAGTGGAGTCATTTTCAATTTGGAGAGAAGAGATGATTGGACAGAGAAGAGCATTAGAGATGGGATAGGATGGTCCCAAGACAAGGAAAGGAGTGGGACAAAACCAGGTGTCTAGCTTTTGGGGTATAAGCAATAATTGAAACCAACACTATTCCTATTCCCAATCCCATTCCTATTCCAATTCATTTTCTTTTTAATGACCGTCCACTACCCACCCAACCCAACCCACCTACCATATCATTATCCTTACATTTGTCACGCTTTTACCCTCCTCTCAATTATTGAAAACCATGCAAACCAACCAAACAAACCTCTTCAATTATTAATAATACATAGTCTTATGGTATTTCTCATTTTTCTTCTTTGTACGTGGAGGTGACAAACATCTGATAGACACCAAACCATACAAAACCCATTGTATAGTTTATCTACTAATACACGTGGCGGACATGCATAAACTGTACAACATTTAAAGACTTGTCAACTTTATTTATTTATTTATCATCGAAGAGTCTGACTAGAGATCTTGTTACGAATCTTACTTGGTGGAAAAAAGTGCCTATTAACAGAAGGGTATTTTGGGAAAGTGAATTGGACTTTTAGGTCAACTAGATATGTGTCACGTGAAGATAGCGTGGAATTGAGACTGTGTCCCAACACAAGCAATCATTAGTACGGTCCTTCTCTTCCATCTCTCTTATAGTAGTCTAAAATTTGATTTAAATTAGAAATTTGCAACCGATATACGGCTCACCGGAATAATTTAAAATTCGAACCGAGTTGAGTTTAAATAATTCTGATCAATCAAGTCGGAATTTTATTTTAAATTATTTAAATTTTAAAATTAAATAGAAATGGGATGAGTTTAAATGAATTTATATAAATATATTATATATTTATATTTTTTTAATAAAATATATGAAATTAATAATTTATTTATTATAATTAGATTCCGAACTTTTAGTTGGCGAGTCTTGAGTTCAATGTTGACGAGTTTCGAGTTTGAACCCAATTTTTTGGTAAACGAACGGATCAATTTTTTGGTAAACGAACGGATCAATTTCGACTTGAATTTCGACTTGAATTTCGACTCGTCAGCTGGAATACACTCCTAATTGGATGTAGGGTCTATTTAGTTTGACTTATATAAGTATTTTTACTCCCTATACACTCAAAAGCATTTTTCAATACGGTTTGATTATAAATCTGCCAGTATTCATAAATCTCAAAAATACTTTTAGTGTAGCAGTTGAGAGATTATGGTTATGACAGAAGAAGAGAATGAGAAACACTCTAATAGAACTATTAATTGAGGAAGCATTTTTTTCGATATATAAATACTTGAATTTCTAATTAAACAGTACTGAAAAGTGCTTATATAAACCATACTGGCTTATTTGGGATTGTTTATGCTTTTGACTTCTGTCTGTACAAGAAGAAAAGTATAAGCCATTTTCAGGAAATTAATATTTTTTACTTCATCTGGAAAAGCTTCTGAGAGGGAAGAAGCACTTCTACCAGTTACCCAAACACTATATGAAACAACTTTCAGAAGCCAGTCTATCCAAACAGGCATAGGCTTTGGATCTGTTCGGGATAGCTTATGCTTTTGACTTCTGACAGAAGAAGAAGAGAAACAGAAGTACTTTGACAGAAGCACCAACTGATGTGCTTTCACTGAAATCACTTTTTCAGAATATAAGCACTTCTGAATCTCTAACCAAACAGTACTCGAAATTGCTTTTAAATCCAAAAGGCTGTAAAAGTACTTATATAAACTATACCAAACAGACTCTTTAAGCATGTTTGGGATAACTTGTACTTTTGACAGAAGAATAAGAAAAACAGAAGCACTTTAACAGAAGCACCAACTGAGGTACTTTCACTGAAAGCACTTTTCCAGTCTATAAGCACTTCTTGATTTCTAACCAAATAGTACTGAAATGTATTTTTAAATTTAGAAAGCTGTAAAAATTCTTATATAAGTTATACCAAACAGACTCTTCATGCTTCTATCAAAATGCTTCTGCCCGATCTTTTCTCTTGCTACAAAAAATTAAAAATACAAAGTGTCCCAAACTAATCCTAATTCACTAGCTTTGCAACCATAGTAATGTCAGTAATAAGTGAAGAATAGGAGGGGTCCACTTGTAATAATAATAATAAAAGAAGTGATTGAATTGTGAAGTCATTTTCAAAGAGGCACTCTCCTCATGATTGCATATCTGCATGCACTCTTTGATGAAAAGACTAAAGACAGAAGAAGCGCACTGCTCTAAAAGAAAAGCAGAGCAGAGCAGAGGAGAATTAAATGCAATCGCTAATTTCAACCTCTGATCTGATGTGATCAATCCCTCTCTATATCTACTGATCTTTTTATTTACTTACTGTAATTTTTAAATCACAAAGAGACAGACTAGTATTTAAAAAAAAAAATTAAAAAAAATGGAACAAGGCATGCAGGTAGAGAGTGATGAGTCAATCCTCATGATTAGGTTTTGCTTTTTATTATTTCTTCGGTTTTCTCCATCATCGCATCATTCATTCCTCAATAATCTTCACTTCATCTGTCTCCATCAACTTTTTTTTTTTTTTTCTTTGTAATTTTACCATGTTAAAAAAAAACACTTTCATCTTAATTTTGTTTCCATCCATTTGGAATGGATGGGATCCAATGCTTTTCTCCTATTTATCTGTATATGGCTTTGGGTGCGTATTTGGGTACAAAGTATATTTAAGATTTAATATTATGGTTTGTAATTTTATAATATGGAAAACATAATTTTATTTTAAAAGAACAAAATTACATATTCGTAATATATATTTAACACTATAAATATTAGTGATTTATAGTATTGTCAAGTAATATATAAAAATATCATATCATATTACTTTTTCAGTAAAATTAATAAAAAAAATAATAATTTATACGTTTATAGTTTAAACTAAGAAAAAGTTTATAAAATTAAATTTTAATTTTTACTCTATAAATTATTTATAAAATATGATGGTAGTTTACGGAATTTGTGAATGGTAAAAATTCAAAGATATTTTAAAAAATTCGATCAATGAGATGAAAACCAAATTTTTGAAAATTTATTTGTATTTTGAACTTTAAAAAATTCATTTACAAATATACACTTTGAATTATTTAAAAAATTTATTATATAAATAAAATATTAAAATTAAATACAATTATAAATATTAATATATATTTTTACAATTTTTTAAAAAGAAAAATAATTCTACATTTTATAAAATATTTATTTAATTATTTAATAATATTTTTACTATATAAATATTAATTTATAGTTTGGTAAGGTGGATCAACAAAGAATAATGTTCTAAAAAAACTCTTACATTAAGAATAAATAAATTAAAAAACACAAATTCACATATAATATAAATCCGCTTAATTCATTTAAAAAAAATTTGAATAAAAATTGAATTCGATCCGAATGATCGAATAAAAATTGAATTACAAATATAAAATCGAATAAAGGTGGAATTTCATACAAACGATCGACCCGATTATATTACCAACTCGCTTGGCTGGTTTAATTCCATATAAACGTCAACACGAGCGAATATGATACCAACTCGCTTAACTTGTTTGTAAATAAACGGAATCACACACGTTTTCGCACCCTAATTAGGGTCGACAAACGTGGAATATAAGTATAAATGTATCTATAGTGTAAAAGCCATACATTTATGCAATGGTTTCAAGATGGTTTCGAAAGTTAACAAGGGCCACGAACATCACTTTGTTTTTCTCATCAATTATTTCTTCAAAATTTATGCAACTTTAACCAACTTTCTACTTCAATCCAAGGCCCTACCCTTTCAAAAAACCACTTTGACCGCCATCAAACACTGATCAAAACCTTTGACTCCATTAAGAAAAAGAATGTCTTCTCAGTTACAAAATCATACAAGAGCAAAGCAATAATTGATATGTTGGATGGACGGATCCTATGGTCGTGTTTGGTTTGGTTTGCTGTTTCAAAAGAATTTAAGGCTTGAAAGGTAAGCATCTCTCGTGTGGTTTCAATCATAACATTTGTCTGAATCAATCATGATAGCAAGGCAAGCAATAGATTGAGAAATATGGAGAAGCTCATGCTCACTTTTATCATCACTACCATCACCATCACTATCACTTTCATAATCATAATCACCATCATCATTACCTATTTTCATCAGATGCCTTCTTCTACTAAAAAGGAAGGACCCCACACACAACAACACACAACAAACACATTCACTCATCACTGCCATTATTATTATCCTAATCCTAACAATAATAACTTGGTTCCCTAAATGGCAGTGATGTAGGCCTAAAGTGTTGCTAGATTTTGACCACTCTACTTTCATCATCAACCTCATCAACATATATTCAAATCTAACGACAAAGTTTCTCAACATGCTATTATGTTATTATCATGTGTTTTTCTATTGTCTACCTCATACTTTTCGACCATACACGTGATGTTTTCTAATCATAGCATAGCAAAATTCATATCCTTATTGACATGGAATTTGGCCCATTTTTGCTGCCATGGGCCTCTTCTTCACTAGCATAGACTGGTGCAAACAATGACTTAAATAACACTTTCATGGAGACAAACAATGCTATATCCACTAAAGAAGTTGAAAATGATCACAGAATTATTAGACAGAGCATACTAGATTTCATACATGTTCAGATTTGCACAGAAGAGAATGGAAATAACAAACCAATATAAGAAAAACAGAATGAAGTGCTGCTACCTAGACCAGGAACTTAAAATGACATTATGAGTTGCTAGTTTTATAGCTGAAGTTGTAAACCTCACCTCAACCTTCTTCTTCTGCGCTCACGCGATGTTCCAGTTGGTGCAGGCGCAAATGTGTTTCCACTGGAAGATGAAGCTGGAGGCATGTTTGAATTAGCTTCGCCAGAAGCTGAGTCCGTTGTCTGGTTATTTGTTTGGGGTATATTAGTAACAGTGGAGAGCATTGCGGAATCTATCTCAGGAATATTATCCACAGATAGGCTTCCGGGTTGAACAGCAGCGACCACGCTGGAAGTTGAATCTCTATCGGTGGTTGGCTCTTCATTTCTTCCAACTTGGCGATTGTTAATGAATGCCTCTAGGTCCTCGACCAATCTTTCAGCAGAGTCCATTGCAGAATTCAATGCGGATGAAACTGAAGAAAATGAAGCAGCTCCATGAAGTATCAATCTTGAAACTTGATAACGGCGGCGATGGTGGCGCTGTATCCCTGTGTGGCGTTCTGTCCCTGTGGCAGCTAACAATTGTGTTCCCTCTTCTAGTTGCTGAGATCTAGACGGGTCACCCACGATACTCCTTGGATAGCTTAAAATATCAATTGGAGAAGAAAATGCTCTACGAGCAATCAACTGTTGTCTAACACTATCAATTCTGGGCGCTTTAGGTCTAGGAGGAAGCTCAAAACCTGGTTCCTTCGACTTCGACTTACTAGTACTCATACTACTGTTGTCATTACCATATATCGGAATAATACTTTTATCTGTCACATCACCCTTGCAGGCAGGACATTCCTTGACGTTTTCATGAGAATACGACAGACGATAGAAGCAAGACCAACAAAACAAATGACCACAGCAAGTCAAAATAGGATCTTTGGCCATATACAAGCATATATTACAATCATAAAAGTCACCACCACTGCCTGATTTCTTATGCTCTGTATCCATCTCCAATGCCTTCTTAACCAAATGACTACTATTCATTTTGTAACCATCATTTCTCCTTTCTTCTTGCTTGGAACGCTGACCATCTTCAATACGAAGACTAACATCAGCCACAGTTTCAGTTTCAGATTGCTGCACAAAAATGTTCATTGGTTGCGGAGAAGATTGACTTTGCCTCCACCTCTGGCGTTGTCTAGCCCTAGAGGTGACGGCTTCGAGTTGTCTAATCCGTTCTTCGATTCTGCCATGAGCTGTTTCTAACTCACTTAGCAAATTCCCCAACTCCAGCACAGAATCACCGGGTGGGTCTAAATTCAGATCAAGATCCATTGTCCCTTCTTCTCTCGCATCATTTTCCATATTTTCTAATCAAAATCTTAACCTAAGAACACCAAATTCAGCATACCCAACTATACCCCATTTCTTGTTCCAGAACTACAAGTTCTACAAAAGCGAAAATAACATCAAAATCTACTCTTTGAAACAGAAAAGACACTGAAATACCTAAAGAAACTTGCCCAAATGCAATTACTCAACTTGATCATTAAATTCAAAACTAGAAAACACAAACCTACATAGCAAAAAATTCTCATAGTTCAATATTCTCATGAAAATAAAACAATCAAAAGCAATAATGAAAGTTCAAAGAAAGAAACGAGAAGAACCTGTGGAAATTATTGATTCTCAATTGTTTTTATCAAAGAGAAGAGAGGAGAAACCAGGTGAGCACAGTTCGCACACATAGAGACACAGATGGTGGAATTGAATGGAGTTTTTTGTTTATTTGATAATAAATAATGCGAATCGAATTTATTTGTTAAAATATTTTAGGTCGAAAACGATGTCGTTTTAGCGCACGACTAGTGGCAGTATGTTTATTTGTTGTTTTTGTCGAAATTCTATTTAAATAAATAAAAACTTCAAAATTACATAATTTAAAAAGGAGTAAAAATAAGACACAAACTAAAACCAAACATGAAGAATATATGCTTTAACATGCTTCAGATTCTTCAAACTGTGATCCTCCCATGTCTTCTCCACTTGTGTCTGTTCCACTACTTGGTCCAGAGTCAGACGTGACAATAGCATCAACAGCAGCTTGTCCAAGACCTTGATACACACCCATCATAAATTGATTCGTGACATTTTGTTGTTGCTGCTGCTGAGGTTGAGGGCGAACTCTTCCAACTCCAGTTGCCACATTGATCTGATTTGGTCTGTAATAAGTTTGCAAGACAGGAGGAGCTTGCTGTACTTGATAAACTACATTATGATTTGCTGGTGCTGGTGTCTGAACATGAGGTTTAGTGGCACAAACCAAGTGTGCATCAAATTCACACATGGTACATCTATATAGCCACTCAACACCACCCAGCTTCCTGCATATGTCACAAGAGAAGCCTTTGTTATGGTACGGTGCTGAAAATGTGAGGTTGAGTGGGTGGGGATGGTATTGGCTGGTTACAACCATTGGCTTGGTAGCGCAACTGGTGTGAAGATCAATGCTGCATGTTCCGCAATGGTAACAGAAGCCATTGCCTTGGTGACTGCAGGCGTCGCACTTGAATAAGCCCTCTGGATATATTGGTCTTGGAAGGAGAGACAAGACATGGTTTTGCTGATCAAAAGGGTGTGTAATCTGTTGAGGGAGCTTTGAACATGAGATGTGGAGGAAGTAGTTGCAGTATGTGCAGGAATATATGACTCCTGAGGCCTTTTGTTTGCAACATGAGCATGATAGTGATGGATTTGGATTTTGGTAATTGAAGAGTTGCAAAGGATGTTGGTGGCTGAAATGTTGGATAATGCTTTCTTCTTGAGTGGTTATCTTCCCCATCTCTCTCTGATTCAAGTCTCTGCAATTAGATCTATATAACAATGTCAAAGATAACCAAGTCAATGCAATGGTTTTGATTATCTTAGCTGGTTAGTAGATAGCTCAGATTCTAATTATACAAGTTGTTTCATTTTATAAGGATATCAGTGGTAGCAAAGTCTTAAACTACTGACCAATTTAGCTTGTAAACAGAACAGCGATGAAGATGTTAACTACTGGTTGGTATAAGATAATATCAAAATGAGTAGACTTCTTTATGATGAATGTTTCAAAGTCAAATGTTGAAGCACATGAATGTAAATTGGAACTTTCATGCTCTCATTACAATACCATTTAAACAATGACTTGAGGATTGACCTAGAAAGAGTCCGTTTCTGCATATTAATCTCATAGATATTGCAATTTGTAATATTGTTTTGCTGGTGCTCTGGGATTCAGTCAATATCCACATATATGTTCCTGGTGTCTTTCTGTCAAGTTCCTTCAACATAATCAGCTCAAATATATGCTCCAAAACTATTATATCAGCATAAGAAGCTAACTCCAAGCAGAAAATTTACAGATCAATACATCTCATTTCAATTATTCAATAGTCTTGTGACGCAATAGGATGTCTAGTATTCAACTATGTATAACTACTTGTTTCAACTGTAATTACAAGAATGCACATACTTCTTCAGCTTTAACTATGGTATGATCCCTAGAGAAGGCCTATACTACCATTGGTATGATGTACTTTTCTCATATGCATATACATACTAACGTGTCTATAAATCAACATTTAGTAGGAGATATTTACAAGATAGGACAGGTTGTTTGGGAAGAATTTACTCCTTATCTTTGGAGGATCTATCCTTCTTTGGCCCGCCACCAAGAATACGAAATATCTGTAAACCTCTGCTGAATGCTTGGTTGAAGAGCATTCGTGTTTGAAACTCTGAAACAAATGGAAACCAAGCCAAGAATGCTACAGGGGTGAATAGAAGCATGCCCATGAATACATCATAACCACGTGCAAGTGTTCGAACTGAACTCCACATTCCAGTGTGCTGCAGCAGTGGCTTACAGGCTTGTGCAATCTATAAAAGGAAATTCAGTCAAACAACAAAAAGTAATGCTAAGAAAGAGAGATGCTGCTGTATGATTGCTGCAAATTAAAGCATTTTTTCTTTTTGACTTTAGGATAAGTTAAAAAAAGGGTTCCAAAAGTAATTTAAGAATCGACTAGATGTATAAAAAGAAAGTAAGACATGATTCACTGACCAGTAGCAATCCCCATCCTGTTGGCATGACCGCAAGCACACACAATATAACATCTTTAAAGGTCATATGAGGAAGTGCTATAAGTGTGATGAAGACAGTCACGAATGCCAAGAAAATGAGAGCCTTAATCACTCTAAAGAAGAACTGGAAACTTGCACTAAATCGTCGCCTCCCAACAGACACCGCCTGTAGGATATGGAGACAGAAATTTAGAACATTCTGAACTAAGGATGACTACCCTGAGTTTTTGTGTCCCCATGAAGAACTTAGTGACAAATATGCTTTTACTTATATGCCATATCAATAGAACTATTCATCAGTATCTCTAAACCTGGGGGTTGAATAACAGATAGTAGTTTCTGGAGTACTTTCTTACCTTTATCACTAACAAAATAAAAATGATGACTAACCAAGAAACACCATACACCTGAAATCACAAGTAAAACATTTAATTAAGGTAATGGGTTAAATCCTTTCTATAGGTTGAAAAAATAAAATCATAGAGACAATACCAGAAAGCTTTGGTTATGCTTGGTAAAGGTCAAGTGATAAACAAGTCCAAATTGATATATGAAAAAGCGCAGCGCTAAAAGGATCTCTACTATGATACCACGTTTTCCGGAGAAGCGAAGATGCTCTTGTTCCTTCTCCCACCAGGATTCCCAACTCCTTTGCGGAGGCACACCAATTCCTCCAATACTGTTTATCCACTTATTCCAATCTGTCCAGTCATCAACAATCTTTTGCCATTCAAAACCTGATGGATTGAAGAGAAACGGAGCAAACAACCAAGTGCCAACCATGAACCATGTAAACACAGTGATCACAACATAGGCAGCTGCATTATATGAGTTACCAAGTATATGATATACAAGAAGTAGAATCATCAGTTCAATCCCCTTCACAAAGTGGGTACGGGAATAAAGCCTATAATTATCCGCAAACTTGGCATGGAACACTACAAATCCCCGTCCTGTGCCTCTGTATTCTGCACCCCCATGAAGAAGTGTCCTTCCATAATAATGAGTTTTTGTGCCAAGAGAAAAAGTAAAAAACACAGGGGCAAACTGTAACTGCATCAATATGAAATCAGTTAAAGCATTCCGGAAGCCCCTTTCTAAGCCTATTTCCATCATCATAGGTAAAGCCATCAAAAGTCCAATTTGGACCAGTGATTGAGAAGCAAGAGCTACTTGCAGCGGCTTATTATCTTTAATAGCTGGCTTAGATCTTAGAGTCTTTTCAAGTCCACTGAGAACCAGATATAGACGGCCATAGAGATATACATAGACTATGAGCACAGTTAGCTGCAAATTCATACAACCGCCACATGTCAAAGAGAAGTGTTTACCAATGGAACATGTGAGTCAAAAATTAAAATGTATTGGCATACCAAGGTACTGAAATAGAAACCAACTGTTGTGTAGTAACATGATAACATCCGGAAAAAATCAAATCGATGCCCAAGCCTATATACGTCGCGGCTCAATGTTTGCTCCCCATTTCCATTAGCTATCTTTGCCTCAAATAAAGCTATTTGGTTAAGACCAACATCTCTTCCCTTTCCCACTTGTATATATTCATGATGAGTGACATTCCCCTCCCGCAATGTAGAATTGAATCCTGAAAATCAACACAATTGAGATGAAGTTTAAACCATTTTATATCTTTATCAAGTTCTAGAATGAAAATTTACCGGCAAAAATGTCCTCGCTCAAATTGATCACTCTGGAAGCTTTGCTTACACCTCCTCTTGTAAGGTGGAACAGTCTATCGAACACATCAGGATGACCATAATGAAACCGAACCCTGAACATTGTCAATTTAAGCTTTAGCACATTACATCATGTAGATTGTGACTGAAACTCAATTTGCACAGGTAAGCTATCTTTTCATGAGCTGATGTTTACTAGAAATAGCAAAACCATGTTGGTGTTTCCTAATATCAAACTCTATACGGCATAAATGCAACATGCTTCTACAGTTTGGTTATAGTAGGACACCATTTCAACTCAAAATTAAGCTAATTAACAATGTTCTCCTCAAGCAACTAGAATAGATTTTACTTACTTTAAGGGGTGAGCCAACAATCTCTGGCCAATAGTAACAAAACTATTCTCCTGTTCGGACATAAACCATGCAAGAGCTGAAACACTGCAGCATTATGCAAATAAAGATTGGTGGATTCGGTGAATAGTGTTCCGAAATGTCAATACAAGAAGGACAACCATAATCCTGATTTGAGATAAACCAATTAAGTTACCTACCTGCCAGTGAATATATGCTCCCTAAGTCCAAGTATTGTTGGATATCTCACACCATCATGTTTCTTAAGGAATTCTTGAAGCAAGTTCCTCATCTTGAAAGCTTCTTCCATGTAGTTATCCTATTTTGGAATTTTGAAGTATGAGTTTAGAGAAACAAATTCTAAATTAAAAATCATTTGGTACCTGGTTCATATCTATTGTCTGCAAGCCTTCTCCTCGTGTGAAAATAATGGCATGGTTTTGATTTTCTGGTTTCCCCTCTCCCAGTATTGCAGGTCCTGGAAGCTTGATTCGATAAATATCCTGCACAACAATATCCAATTAGAGTTGATAACTTTTGAGTATTGCAATGAACCATCTGTAAACTCCATGGTACTTGGTCTAAAGGCTGTGATTCAGAAGAATCCATCGACTTGGTTGGCGGTGCAGCCCTCACAAGAGCGGAATAATAAATTTTTTTCTGATTTGTTTTACTTGAACCACTAGTATCTTCAACCTCATCTATATAAGCCACTCGAAGAGATGGGTACCTGCCAAAAGGATAGAAGGGTAAGGCAAACAATAATATATGATAGAAGAGACCAAATGAAATGAATTGGAAGGCTAACCTAACCATAAGCTTTAGTATATCTTTGGCACGAGCATCACCGGATCGTTTCTGAATGCTATACTGCTGGCAAGACACCACATAAGAGAACTTCATGTCGGCTATCGCTTGACACTGTGTCCATAATGATCTTTGGCTCCGGGATTCTTCCTCTCTTTTCAATTCAGCAGCCTTGTATCCTTTCATCAATTCTGAGGACAATTACATAGCAATTATTTTTTATGGGTCAGAAAATAATCTGTTGGAAAGTAGGCGTATTGGTTACATTTATCACAAACCTTCATCATTAGCCATGTCTAGGAAGGCCTGAAGTTCAAGAGCTTTTCTGTAATACATCATTCCTCGTACTTCCGTTGTTAAAATGAGGGGAAAAAAGAATGCAAAGAGCACATATTATCACATGATGGAACATAAATCTTAAGTCCTCCATTCACTGAAACTCGACAGAGAGAATGTGGAAGAGAAAAGAATTTATACCAGTTCTAGTCAATGTCTGGCCTCTATATGATACCCATAGACGAAGTTCTTCTTCCGGTATTTCACTGTCTCTGAGTTCGTCACTTCTGCATCCAACCCTTTCAAGGAAATTTTCCCATTCATCTAAAATTAAATTTTAGCACGCGAGATCAAAATAATGGCACTGTATGTAAAAATAAAACCAGAAAACCAGAAATGTTAATATTTAATAGAAAATTAAGAAAAACCTGGATAGATCTTTTGCAAGTAAAAAAGGATAGAAACTCCATCTTCATTAGGTTTTTCAAGTGCATCTATGGAGAATTCAACATCCTCGGAGTAGTAAGGGGTTAGGACACTACATTAATTAGAATATTGTTGTCATTATGAAGTTTTCATCTGATACAACAAGAGTGATGTATGGCAACATAACATACATAAACCCGATCCTCTAGATGAAATTTGAGTTTTGCATTCATGGAAAGGTGCAGAAAAACACACCAGTTTAATAAACTAAGATATCTTATTAAACAAAACCTGGAATTAAATGAGTGAAAAATGCAACACAAGGATTGATTTGGTACTACAGAAATTTCACATATACAGTTAGACTGAGCAGAACTTACGAGAAGGAAAGCATATTTCGAACTTTGGGGGCAGTAGGCATCTCCATGAACAATGAATTGCAGAAGAACGACATGCGCCTCCTAGCTTCCAAATTGGATGGGACATCCATAGCGGACTCTTTCACGGTCAACAATAAATGAAACCTCTGAATCTGCAGATGATTTAAGAAATTTACTTAGAAAGAATCTAAGTTATGCACAACTAAAATAGGTTAACAATTTAAAAGAGAAAGAAAGATTCCTTTGTCTTTGGTAAATAAATTGAAAAACCAACATAAGATATAGTAAGAAAACTAACTTTTTCTTTCCAGGATTCGGATCCTGGTGTTGGGAAATTAAGAGAATCAAAAAACTTATATTGTTTATCAAGGGGTGTCATTCCTTCATTATTTTCATGAGATCCTCCATGGCTTGATTCAAGCAGACTATGGCACAAAAAGTTAGCTCAAGGTGATGGAATCACAGTATGAACAAAGTAAAGGATAAAAATTGAATCCAACTTTTTACCTTGGACCATCATCTTCCATTATGTCCCTGGTCACAATCTCTACCATATTAAGCAAGATAATGACCACTTCATCTTTGTGATCTGGACGATTTTCTAGCTGTAGTAATTAAATCAGTTTATGTTACAATTAACTAATGTCTTGAATAAGTAGTTGGAAGCTTATAAAAAGTTACCAGATATTCGATAAGCTTAACAGCTTGTTCGTATAAGTTGGGAAGAGCACTCATGTTTAGTTCGGCTATCAGTTTGTCAGCATTTATAAGCTCTTGTACTTTGGAGAAAATGCTCTCTATAACTCTGCAGACGATAATTCGAGAAGGATGAAATGCACAAGCTCACATAATCATTTAATTAAATACTAGAGAAGAAATCTTACATTTTTTCACGGTCGCCTAAAACCAAAAATTCAATGATGCTTTTAAATGTAAGATAGCACTCTTGAATTGCACATTGCATATAATTGTCTGAACTCAATCTCTTTTTCAGATCACGCTCTTTCTTCTCATTAGTATCTTTTGCCATATCCACTGCTATTGGAATCTACAAAGCAGATTTGTGAGAGTTAAATTCAGGACATGTCTAGAAATGTCATTGACTTGGGAAACAAATACCTTGCTTGCAAGAAGAAATGGAGGCCATTGTGTGATATTCAGTTCTGGGTTAGCCCAATATGGGACCAACAAAAGATCCATTTCCCTAAAGAGCAGATAGATGTTAGTATAGCAAAATGACATATTCAGGTGCCAAACAACCCAAAGAGAAGCATTTTAGCTGCATGACTGGGTAACCTAACCTATTATTTATTAAATCCTCTTCTCTGAAGCTACTGATAATTTTGTTCCACATCTGAGCAAACTTTGGTTCCTTATTCTCCTTATTAGGTGCATTCGGTGCCTGAATCGACCAGAAAGATGTTATTGTTCTAAGCAAAGACATTGTTAGTGATTGAAGTTAATACACAGTAGTTATGAGGCATCAACCTTCGAAAATGCAGCTTTTAATCCCTTCTTTTTGGCCTTCTCTTTCTTATCTAATGGAATAAGGCAATCATTAAAAGCACCTGGTAGTGATTGAAATCGAGACCTCAACATTTCCAACGTCCGAATCTGAAAGGAGAAAAGACTCATCACTAACAGTACAAAAGGTCTACCGCTAAATAGATTTAGGTTCACAATCTTGAAGTATATCATTTTTCTTTTTCCTTCTTAATTTGAAATTCCCTATTAGCAGGGCTTGTAAACTGGAAATCTCCAATGAGTTTGGTGAATATGTGTGCTTCGAAATTAAGTCCAAACTTTTAAAATTTGAGTTTGATGGAATAGCCATGGAAAAATATAAACTTATATTACCAATTCAGAACTGCAATGATGATAGCTCTATTAACTATATCTAAATTGGTTTTTATCCACAGTATGAAAACAGCCAACTAGATAGATTATTGCAAAATTTTCATAGCTTAGTTGGACAAACACAAAATGCTGAAAGTTGAAAATGTTAATAGAATCAATGGGAAAGAGAAGTTTCACCAACCTCCCCAAGACGGCGAAAGGCACCATAGATGCCACCAAATATCGTGGAGAATATGGCATACCAAATCTGAGTGTCCATGAAGTAAACCTGCAAAATCCTCCGTCATCAGAGAAGAAGTGATAAAGGGAAAAGACAAAAGAGAGATGGATACGGTGGTGATGTACCAGAATAACAGGGGCCCAAAGTGCTATTACAACACCCATGTTGCTCTTGGCTGCAAATAGAAAATCATAGACATCACAAGATAATTTCAGAAAGCAATAAGAAATTTAATTTTAGTCATGCTTTACCTTGTGGGAAGAACTCATGCCACTGAAATGTATTGATAGGAACTGACATAATATCCTTGGTTGGACCCACAAGAGGCCTTATCTGCCATGCAGAAGGCAAAGGTACTAATAATTCATAACTTGAAGCGTTTATTTCACTGATTGTCAATAATAAAATAGGAGAATATTGTGATATAGCCTTCAAACTAAGCGCATGCAAAAGGTAAATACCTCGATAAAATAACTGAAGGCCAATTTGGATATGATTAGGAGAACCCAAAAAGTAGTGTACCTACACATTCAAGCTTACAACCCAGTTAGTAAGAACATGAAAGTTGGTCACAAGAAATGCATAGCAAATATCCTGCTATGTACTCCTACTTGATAAGTGAAATTGTGCTCTCGTGCATTGCCCTTCCAACATAGAGCCGAGGCTGCATGACATCAGGAAAGGGCAGAATATTATGACCATAAAGGTAGCAATGGGAGGACAATAATTTATAAGCCGACATATCAATAGTAGTGTTACATTACCAGCATGTATAATCTATTATGTAAAGAATATGCAAGTGCTATCATTAAAAAGAGTTCCAATACTTCTGCATACCTGAGACCACCACATCATGAACATTGCAATTTTATAGTCCGAACTTTCAAGGTACCGGCGAACGAAAGGGAACAGAAACAACAAAGTAGAGAGCATGTTTGGAGATAGGTATATGACAACAGCCAGAATGTATACCGATGGTGAACTCGAACCATCCCCAAACCAATTCCTAATAGTCTGTGTAAATCCAGAAGGACTTTTCGTGCTGTAAGCATAAGTTACTGGTAAAACTATGACCCAGACTGCAGCCGAAAGAGCCTTCAGAATATATCTTAGCTTCCCATACAGTGACATGATCTGCCTAGCTTTCCAGCTTAGTATTATATCAAGAACAGCTACAAAAAATGAATAGATATTGTTATATCACAAATAACTATAAAAGATTTCCAGTCTCACACGACAAGAGAGATTAGCAACATAGTAGTTTGTTTAATAATTTAAAAATATAAAAGCTGATTTATTACTCTCTTATAAGGAAAAGTGTACAGTTTGCATAACTTTGTTCGAATTGGCCTCAACTTACCAAATTAATGTGTTTTAGATTAAATTTAATATAACATCAATCAAGAATCATAACTCTCATGTTGCGAGAGAATTACATGTCAGACACTACAGTGATGTAGGTTTAAAACTGTAGTTGGTTTTTACCTACCTTGAGCAAGCTTCAGTACTGCAGCAGTAATGAAGATACTTAGGACCTTCATGAAAACATCACCTTGAAATATGGAGCTTAAACTTCCTGATCCATTCCAAGCAATGATAATCATCGCCTACTCAAAAGTAAAATAAGGACTGTGAATGATAGTAAATATCAGGAAAAAAGATAACAGAATGTGAAGAACAGATCTACCTGTAGACACAATATATAGAAGCTCCACATCCTATCAAAACTTCTGAAGATGTGAGAGAAGGAGCGTATTTCAACAAAATTAATTTTTCCTATCCAACGGTTTCGACTACCTGGTTTCTTTTCCTGAAAAAGTGAAAGCAGGAAATGAAGTTTCAGCAGTATAGAAATAAGAAAAGAGCTAATAAATTGCAACTGAGCATTAAAGACCTCACATCATCTTTGTCATTTGTAGACACTTCTGGAGGTGGGGAAAAGAAATCTGCATCAGTACGCATTGGCCAACTTAACCGAAAACAATCAACTGACCTACAATTACACACAGATGGTTACGGATTTGCTCCCATACAACAGGTAATAGAATTTAAACTAAAAAATCTTAATACCAAAAGTACTCATTTAAATCATCATAATTTCTCCATTGAGAATGCTTTGATTTTCCTCCTTTGCTCCTTTTAGCTTCCTGGAAAACAGAAAACCAAATAATCAGGAGAGGAAAAAAAAAAGAGTGGCGGGAAAGAAGTGAGCAGAAGCACCACCTTTGCTATTACATCATAAATAGGCTTTACTACTTTCCATAAGAAAACCTCTTTATCACCCCCATAAGCTGGCTTTACATGTTCACCCGTCAAATGGCTAACACTCCCCGCCAGTATGCCATACAGTTCAAATGCCATCTATAACATTCGAGTACAACCAAACAATCACATTAATTGATATACCTGTATGCCAACTCCTATTAGAAGAAAAAGTCTATAGTTCGAGTAGAGATGAAGAAGAATATCTAGAACATTAAGTATGAACCATGTGAAAAATGATAGAATGGTAAATTTAGTTTGAAAATTCTGAAGCTACGAATCTTAATGAATCACGAGCACAAACACCAAGAATATACTGTTGTGACCCTGCGCTTATGACAGTTATGCAGAAGATGTGTTCGAACTATCCTGCTCTATCAGTCAGCATTTTCAAGAAACACTTCTCGGAATGCAGACAAGGATGCTACAACTGATTCAGAAATACAAAATGTTTAAAGCTAGAATCCAATGCATACATGATGGTATATATAACAAAGGCATTCTGGCATAAATCGTAAGTTTGCAGCCTCTCCCCATATAAGCAGATAAAGACCCATGTATAGTAATTTGCGCTGCTGCACTTCTTGTTGGATGGTTGGCAACCTGTTAATCCTATAGTTAATCACTTGAATGAAAAAACCAATAAAGCATCAATACAAGAAGAAATCAGAAAAGTAGCACATGAAA